>CAKNXH010001300.1:0-13688 GCA_932178445.1 Andricus quercusramuli
ACTATAAGCCCTTTTGTTTGAATCAATGATTATAATGATATTTATTGTTTGTGCCTAACTTAAAAGTCAAAGAAAAGCTCAAAAATGCAGATGGATTCGGAACAACTATCTGGCATTACTCTAAGTGAAGATAGTTATGAACAACAAATAAATGGCTTAAACAATCCTGTTTTATTATGTTATGAAAATTATTATTTCACTCAGTAAAAAATGGACAAAAAGATAGACATTTTTGGAAAAATCTCCATTATCTTGCAAGAATTTATGAGAAGATAGTTAAAAACAATAATAATTTGTTTGTTCAATTATATTTGTGAAATTTCATTAAACCCTGCTATAAATGAAGCGTGGACAAAAAATTAAATGTTTAAGAAAAAACCGCAACGTTCTATCATTATTCTAAGAGAATAATGTTATAAATAATAATAAATGGTTTGAGCAATTATTGTTGTTAAATTTAATTGATTTTTGCCTTGCTGTAACTGAAATTTTGGAAACAAGTTGAAAAATTGGGAAAAAATCGCGACTTTCTCACTTTATTCTAAGAGAAAATCGCGAAGAACAGTAACGAATTGTTCAAAAAAGTTATCTTAACATCTTATCATCAGTAGAAAGTATTATTTCATGTATGAAAGACAATTTATAATTTAAAAAAAAGCGAAAAATCTTAATTAACTCCAAAAACTTGCATGACCCAATTTTTCACTTATGGTTTTTTTGGGACCCTATAAAAAAGACTTGTGGGGGTGATATTTGAAGAGTAATTTTTTATTTATACTCTATGACTAATTTTGAAGAATAATGTTAAGTTAGAACTAGATTCACCTAATATTGGTGATACTAAATAAAATTTACCCTCACATATAGTCCTAATTAGGTTTATGGATTTCTCTAAGGAATTAGTTTTTTTTTCACTATAGAATTATGAAATATCTGGACTAATAGAACTGATAATTTTTTGCTGATCTTTAGTGGCTCACATTTTGCTAATCAAATTTGTAAAATTTCAATATATTCAAGAAAAAAATTTCACTAAATTTTGTACCCAGTTGTTGAATTTTCATGCCAAAAACGCGAATTTTCAACAAAATAGAAACATTTTCAATAAAAAAACACTTTTCAGTCAAGAGAAAAGAAATTAAACCAAATTATTGAACTTCTAAGGCTAAAATACAAATTTGGAATACAAAAAGAAACAAATACAAATGATATTTCTACCAGATGTTTGAATCATCAATTCAAAAAAAGAATTTTCAACAAAATAGTTGGATTTCCAACCAAAAACGGTAACCTTTTAACAAAATCGTTGAATTTCTAACTAAAAATATATATTCTCAACAAAAAATGCGATAGTTGATATTTTCACCAGAATTTTTTAATCTTTCATTGAAAAGAATTATGTTGACAAAGAAGTTCATTCTTAACCAAGATCCAAAAACTAAAAAATTATCAAACAAATCTTTTTAAAGCAAATTTCAAAATAAAACAATATACAGGGATTGTCGCAGGGAAAATGCAAATTTGACATTGTAATTAAAATAATACAAGTATACGGTAATGTATTTTTTGTACATTAAAAATGTATTCCAGTGTAAATAGCAACGTAAACTGAAAAAAAAATTCAGTCAAGGGAGTGTGTGCCCTTGGATTGGTTTCTTATGTATATAAAAGAAAGGTTTCTTTATCTTTTTTTGGCGTTAAATTACAAAGTTTCGGTAGCCTTTTTATAATTTTGAAATTGCAGCATCGGAACTCTATGCATACGTCCGTTAAAAGTTATTAAAGAATAAAATACCTCTGGAAAATATATATGCTTTGTAAAATTGTTTCTTAATCTCTTTCGGTGCCATTGAAAAATGTCACTATTCCTTTTATTATTGTTACCTGATTATTAAATATTTTCGTTTGTTTACAATTGTGCAGCGACGTATTACAAATCAGAAGAAAATTAGAAAACCATTGAACATCCATTGATTATGCCAAATTTATTTTACTTAAATTAATGGTTTTCAGTACAAATAACTTCTTATTCGAACTTAAAAATTTATAATCGGAAAATTGTTCTGTAGAATAATAATTTTTGGTACAAATAGTCCTTGTTGCTTCCCAGTTTTCAAACAGTGAGAAATAGGTCACTGAACCAAATCAGTAAGAATTTTCACTGATGAATCAAAGAAGATTTTCACTTATAAGCAGTGAAATCTCACTAATTTTAATTTAGAGCGTTCCCGGCTTGACTATTTGTACCGAAATTTGAGCATCTATAGACAGTAGGCACTCTCTTCATATTATCCATCTCGTATTAATTTCTGTACAAGTCGCTGATTGTAAGCTATATACAAATCACATCACATTTGACTCAATTCAAATAAATTACATAAGCAATAATTGAAAATGTTTTCGTGAAATGTAAATTTGTTATCGCCACCTGCCTGAGAAACTAAACTATGATTGTGAAATCTACTTGGCGGCCAGCACTGATTTGCATTAAGGAAGTCATATTTTCTCTTTTATTTATTCATAGTGTTTGTGATTCCTATCAAACTATTGCACAAATCATTGTAATCAATGCTGTTTTTAATTTAAATTAATTTTTCATTGGTGACATTTTTCACGAGTTTCAGATTATTAACTCAAATATGAATATGAGGCAACTTACGCCTCAGTAATTTTTAAATTTTTGCTTTTTTCATCAAATGTTTGTCTTAGTGATTATAAAACTTACGAATAGCGTAATGGGCTATAGATTGCCTTTTGATAAAAAACCAATTTGTGTAGAAAAGCCATATGAGCCTTTCCGGTCAGTAGAGGATCAGTTGAAAACAAAAAATGCTATTCTTGAAGTGTACGCACTGCAGCGAGATTTTTGAGCAAGAACTATAGATATAAATTACAGGAAATTCTCAAGATTTAGTTTCGATGGATTCGCTTATAAATCTACTTGCTTGATTGATTTATACTAAATAATAAGTCACTTAGCATTGTACTTCCAGCAAAGAAAAGAAAAACTATTATTAGTACAACGGAATTACAATTTATCATATTAAAATTTGCAAAGTAAACAATCTAGCTCATTTTATAGGGACCTTAGTAGCAGCATGTCCAGCAGTATCATTATGGTTGCCTTTACATAAAATAATTTGATCGAGAAAAGTTCCAACACGGAAAAAACTGGGCAAAAACTGGTATGGTAACAGAATCTAAACTGACAAAGTTTTGTACAATACTGATGTATTATACAAACCATACAGTTGAGACCTTATGACAACTATAGACTCTTATACAAAGAGCCATGTGGTTGTAGGAACCATAGCTATAGTTGTACCATATTTTACTACTCGTTTGGTTGTGATAACCTTATTTATGGATCTTGATTCGATATTGTTTTCTATGTGGTCCAGTCAGGCAGCATACTTATTCAAAGTTTATCTTCATAGATCATTCCTCTCACAAGCAATCGTTCACTTTTTCAAATCAGGGATGGTGTAATGTCATATATTTCCTGGAAGCTCTTGTCATGAACAACCCAAATGTAAAATAATAGCGTCAGTCGGTTATGTATATGGGAGTTATGGGCCTTTGAAGTTAACATGGGAGTCTATGTGAATAAAAAACAATCCATCAATAAACAAAACTGTGTGTGTTCTTGCGTCTCCCAACTCTCATAATCTCCCGATCTGCTTGCTCAGGTCACATATAGTGTCTGTTCATAACATAGCAGGATGTTTCGGGCTTATCAGACAAGAGTAATGATTTTTCTCGTAGAATCCCATGTCAACTTGGAAGGCCCATAACTCTCATATATGTGACCCACTGACGCTAGTATTCCGCATTTGGGTTACTCACGACAAGAGCTTTCAGGAAATATATAGCATTACATCATTCTTGACCTAAAGGCTTGAACGGTTACTTATCAGGCTGGGGACAAAACCCTCATGGCTGGTAGGATGATGAGAAGTAAGCATATCACATAAATCATCTTAGATTAAATGCAACCTATTACGGCTTGAAATTCCTTGCCAGAGAATGTCACTTTTGTAAAATCTGACTGAGAATGGATAACACAACGGCAATAGCATATGTTAACAAAATAGGTGGAATCAGCTGCCCAAAAATGGCAGAAATTAGCATAAAAATTTGGAAACGTTGTGGACAGAAGAAAATCTAGGTACATGCTTCTTATCTTGAATCTGAAGAGCACAAAGAGGCAGATGAGTGTCAGGAACCTGCAGACTGAGCTTTCGAAATATTTAGGAATAGACCACTTATGCAACAACAAAATTGTGCGACAATAATTTGAGACAATGAGGCATTACTGAAACTAAACATAGATATGTTTTATTCTTCTTTACTTCACACATTACGACATTAGATAGGAAGAAAATCTCTAGAGGTTCATAATTTTGTTGAATTTAAAATAACGGGTTGCACAAATTATTATGATTGTTCTTTAACCTAGGTAAGTTTGGAACGCGTAGGCACTTTCCTAATTTCATTATATAGCCCCTTTCTTATTGAATCTTGTAGCACTTGCCATTTATAAGCTACAATTGTTTTGCATTAGATTTTAGTGTATCAGTGTAATGGAACAAATGACATCGGCAATCACTTTTAATGTGCATTGTCAAATGTTAATTCGTTATCGCCTCGATAAAAAAAAATATGAAAATGTTGCAAATTAAAAAATTTGCGCAGTAGTCAATAAGTTATATAAACCATATTAAAAATTGCTCCCATTAATTACTAACCTACTAGAGTGCAGGTATCAACTAGACTTTTTTTCGAACAAATATTCTGCTGCAAGACATTTTATCATTGAAACAGTAACAAGTTCAAAGAATGTATAGGATTTCTAATTATTTATGAATTATCTATGAATTTAACTATGATTTTGTAACAAAAACCAAATTCAAGAATGCATTTGCCCTCCCTTGTGCCATTTATACCAAAATCTTGTGCTGAAAACTACTGCACCTGCTTAACCACAATTTTTACATCTCTCATGTGGGTTTTTTCGCCTGAGGATGTGCAATTTAATAAGGTAAATATAATTACAATGAGAATCACTTCATGTTCAATAAAGTAAATAATTTGTAATATACATAATTTATAATTTGATAAAAGCTTAATTTTCTGTACGATGTTGAGATATTATTTCCATATTTTCTTTAAAGCAAACGAAGACGGAACCAAATGAATACGACTTCATCGTGGTGGGAGCTGGGTCTGCTGGATGTGTTGTAGCGAATAGACTCTCAGAAAATAAGGAGTGGAATGTTAGTAATACATCCTAATTCTAAAATATTCATAATTAGAATAATTCAATGGAGAAGATATTGATTTATAAATTTTTGTCAGGTAATGCTGCTCGAAGCGGGAGGAGAGGAACCAGTTGCGGCTGGAATTCCTGGGTTTTTTGGCCAACTTTTAAGAACAGAAATTGACTGGAATTATACAACTGAAGCAAAGGAAGGATCATGTTTAGTGAACGAAGGCTGCCTCGTGGAAGAGTATAATTTTATTTCAGCCTTCGAATAATTTGTAATTCATAAATGAAGCACAGAACTTGTGATTCAAATTTTTTATTTAATTCTAAGGTAATGGGTGGTACAAGTACACTAAATGGCATGGTGTACATCAGAGGTAATAAAAATGATTACAACAATTGGGCCACAATGGGAAATCCTGGATGGAGTTATGATGAAATTTTACCTTATTTTAAAAAGTCAGAGGACAACAAAGACCCAGAGGTATATACATCAGTCAATAATTGACAACTTATTTTTTATATGGGATGAAGTATTCTTGAGCTCTCATTTACTATAGATCGTTAAACAGAACCCGGGCTATCATGCAACTGGAGGATATCTCACAGTATCAACATATCCTTTCCTCTCTCCATCAGGAGAAAAAATTCAAAAAGCTTTCAACGAACTCGGATGTCCAACCAGAGATGTAAATTCCGAAAGTCAATTAGGAATAACTCATACACAATTAACTGTAGATAATGGAGTTCGGAAAAGTACTAATGCAGCCTTTATTCGTCCAATTAGAGGAACAAGGCCTAACTTATTTGTTAAGAATGAAATCTACGTAACCAGAATTTTGATAGATCCGGTATCGAAAAAAGCTACTGGTGTTGAATATAAATCTAGACGCACTGGCATTACTGGGATACTTACGGCAAAGAAAGAAGTAATTGTATCAGCAGGTGTTATAAACTCACCAAAGTTACTGATGATTTCGGGTGTGGGACCAGCTGACGAATTAAAAAAGCTTGGAATCAACGTCTATCAAAACTTATCAGTCGGTCATAATCTTCACGATCATTATCTTGCTGTTGGTGTCTCGGGAATAATAAAAAATGGTTCTTTAAATGATCTTGACAAATGTAAAGAAAGAGTAGAAAAATTCAGTTATTATGCAAGAACACATGAGGGAAGTTTTTCCGCAACCAACCTAGAACTTTTTGCTTTTGCTCACACAGAGTATCAAATAAATAAGGAAGTCCCGGATATACAACTGATTGTGCGTATGTCAGATGAAAATAAATTCTCTATTTTTACAGTATTGCTTGCTCCGAAGAGTAGAGGATTATTGAAACTAAATACTACGGATCCAATCTGGGGGTCACCTTTGATACATCCTGGATATTTAACTGCCGAACCGAATCTAGAACGTATCATTCAGGGTATTCGAATTGGAATCAGTGTATTTAATACCACGGCTTTGGAAAAATATCAATTCAAACTTAATGAAGCCCCTATGCCTCCTTGCGATAAATTTCAATTTAACTCAGATGAATATTGGACCTGTGTCGTGAAACAATTGGGTTATGCATGTCAGCATCTTGTTGGAACATGCAAAATGGGTCCTGAAGAAGACTCTGAAGCTGTTGTTGATCCAAGATTACGAGTTCATGGAATCAAAGGATTGAGAGTTATTGATGCGTCTATCATGCTGGTTGTGCCAAGAGGAAATACGAATGCACCAACTATTATGATTGCTGAAAAAGCTAGTGACATGATTAAAGAAGATTGGTTAGGATCAATGAAGACAATGGAATCATGATGATATGACCCTCAATTGAATATATAAAGATAGTAACATAGAACAAATAAAAAATGTAAAATTTTATATAAAATAATGAAAATAATGAAACAGCAGATAATTATTGATTGAAGATGATAATGCTTATTGGGATGTGTCCGCTTTTCGCATTTTCAGTCAATCTGTTGATTATACAATATCTTGGATGAGTGCAAACTTTTTTTACTTTTGTTGCTAATTTATCATATAAAGATCGTTGGTATCGTATTTATTTTTCTTGCCTTGCCAAATGTGTACCAAAAATATACATGCAATGATGAACAGATGCATTGACGTATATAATCTGGACCTACTATTTTATTTTGCATTTGGTTTGATATCACTTTGTTTTTCTGAAAAATATTTTTTTTTTCAATTTTAAAAGGTGGAAATGTGTCTTTCGTAGTTTTCTACAATAAAAAAGAAGTGAAGATGAATAAAGTTTAATTCAAATAATCTGAGGATAGTTTCTTCTTTTGGGAAAATCTTATTGTTCATTTCTGTCAATGATTACAACATTTTTTTAAACAAATGTATTATTATTATTATCTTTGATTCTTGTAATGTTCATTCTCACAATTATTATCTGATCGGTTGATGAATAATTGTATGATTGAACATTTTTTAATTTAGATATAATTATACATTTCGCTTACATTTTTTTTCAATCATAGACATACATAAACAATAAGATTTTTCAAGAAGAGAAAAACTATTCTCAGGTTATTAAAATCATACTTTATCTGTTCTAATTTGGCCTCACGTATTTAACTGTAAAAAACAAATGTTTACTTCCTGAAATAGAAAAATATTGTTTTAAAAAAAGTGAGATTAAAAATAGTGAATATGTCTTTTGTGGCAATTTCACCAAGGATTAATTTTGCTCTTATAATATTTTCTTTATCGCACTTTGTTTTTGAGGAAAACTAAAAAATTCGATTTTTTGAAATTGAAAATGATTTATTTGAAAACGACCCTGCCAAAGATTTTGTTTCATATGGAGAAATATTTTTAAAATATCTTCTATGGAAAACTAATCAATATTACACTTATTTCAGTGACGAATTGGAGGTTTTTAAATATTTTGCACTAAAATTTAGCATTGAAACCTATTGAAATATTTTAAAATTTGGAAGAATTTAAGCGTACACAGTAAACCCCAGGGATATTATTCATCTGAAGTTAGATAAAAACGCTGCAAACAATTGAAAACTACAATTATCCGACGGCGGATAATTTTTATCCACCTCCTGATAAAAATTATCTGCCAGCGGATAATTGTAGTTTTCAATTGTTTGCAACGTTTTTATCCAACTTCAAATAAATAATATCTCTGGGATTTACTGTGTAGTGAATGGATTATACTAAAATATTAAAACCTTTTTAACAACTCGACTGTCATATTATTATCTAAATTAAAAAATGTGGTACATGATTGAAAAAAAATTACATTCAAGAGTAAAGTGTTTTTCGTCAATATTCAAATAATCTAGTAAAAACTCATAATATCTTGCTACATTCAGCCTTAGAATACATATCAAATTTTTTGTTCAAATATCACTTTAATAATTGTCTTTTATAGGGCCCCAAGAAACCCCCATATGTGAAAAATTGGGTTTTGGCGTGTTTCTGGCGCGAATTGTGCTTTTTTTTATCCGAATTTTTCAACTTATTTTCGAAGATTAAGTTCGAGCAAAGCGATAATCAATTGGATTCAACAGAAATAATTGTTTCAACCATTTATTCTTATTTTCTATAATATTCTGTTTCAATAATATTAGAAAGTTGCGGTTTTTTCCGAAATTTTCAAATTTTTATCCACTTTTTACTTAAAGTAAGCTAAGAATTGATTCACTTTACCAGAGATTTTGTTTTTTCACCTAATTTTCACTTATGAAGGTGACAGTTAATGCAAATTATTGAATATAATTGTTGAAATAATTTTATATTGTTCATAACTACCTTCTTTTGGATAATTGCTAGAAATTCTTCTTTGGCTATTCAATTATAAACAAATAATAAGTAAACATTAGAACAATAATTTTTTGAACGATAACTTTTTTTTTGTAAATATGTTTTCCTGAAATGAAAAAGAGACTTAAAATAATCTTCAAAATTTCCATTATGGATCATATCAAACGTAAATTTCTCATGTGTTACATGAAAAGTATACATAGGGAAAAAAATTATTAATTTTCCAATATTATTTCGTTTTTATTCATTTTTTTAAAAAGATATAATCAATGTCAAACGTTAATATATTTTAATTATTTGAATTAATTTCCCTAATTTTTCAACAGTTTTAATATTTAAAAGTTAATTAATATAAATGATATAATTGTACTTATTAAAAACTGCTGTAATTATCAATAAAATTACAATATATTAAACAAGTTTGGCTTCATTTTTAAATTTTGAATGTGATCCATGAAAAAGGGTAATATCCATTACCCTACGGATAAGTATTTTTGAGTATATTTTACTTACTGTACTTAGCAGGCTGATACCTCAGTAATTACTGTAGTTGCTTTTATCTCCCTTTCTTTTGTATATTGGTACAATAATTGCTTTTCTCCAATCGTCTGGGACTTCCCCTGTCTCGAAACATAAATTTATCAATTCGCATAACCTGTGAGGTATGTACTCGCCACCGCATTTCAGCGCTAATACTGTCTATACCAGCAACCTTACCGTTTTTCAAGTTCTTAATTATACCTCTGACCTCAGTGGCACAGACTTTTTCAATTGGGATTTTCTAATGCATTATGTTCTATGTCGCAGTTTTGTTGTCCTATATCTTTACCTCCTGATAGTTCTTTAAAAGAGTCTTTTAAAGCGTCTACTTTCCCGTCTATGTCATATAGCATTTCACCTTTGCTGTTTCTCATGCTGACAAACTCTGTACTTTTACTTTTCTTCAAATGTTTATATAATAGTTTCATGATTCCTTCAAAGTGGTTTTGTATTTTGTACTCTTCTTCGGTTCTGGTTTTCTCTCTGCTCTCTTTGACTAGTCGTTTAACTTTCCTCTTTTTGTGTCTGTAATCATTTTAGAGTCTATTGCTCTTCTCATCGCTAAGACCTGTCGTGTTTAGCGTTTTATTGTACGCTTCTTTCTTTTCTTTTTGGGCTAACTTAATTTCATCATTCCACCACGCATCGCCAGATTTTCTTCCTACCATCGCCGTACCACACACTTCAATTGCAGTTTTAACAATAGTATCCCGTAATAAAGTTCACGCGCCCTCTATATCTTTATTGCTTTCAAGCGGCTCCCAAATTGCCTTATCTATGCGTTCATTTATCTTATTCTAAAAATCTATTCGCACTACCGGTTTCTGTAAATTTTCGACCTCAATTCGCGTTTGTATCTGTACCTAGTTCTCTTAGTCTTTCATCTGCAATAACGAAGTCAATTATACTGCGGCTATTTCCTTTACACCAGGTGTAAGTGTGAATCATTTTATGTCGAAACCAGATATTTGTAATAAATAGGCCCTTCTCTAAGCATAAGCTGACTAATTTTTCCCTGTTATAATTTTTTCTTGTTGGGTCCCCAAAATTACCTAGCACCCCTCCTGTATCTGTATCCTGACGTTGGACGCTGACCCATCCGTTCATATCAACTGGTGCGCAGCACGCTATGATAAATATTCTTCTAATTCCTACCTTCATTCTAGCCCATAGCAATCTGGGTGATACAAAATTATGATCTTTGAGATGTTGTCTTGCTTTTTCATTCATAATTAAACCGACCCCTTGACTACCATGTGATTCACTATCTACTCCTGACGATATTTCAAAACCAACTTTCAACACCCATTTTTCTCTGCTTCTACTTTCGCAACCCTTTTTCTTCGTCTCAGGTACACAAAGAATGTCTAGTTTCCTTACGTGAATAGTTTCTTGCAGTTCTCTTATCTTAAGATCATTCACTCCTCTAGCATTCCGAACACCCAGTCTCCATTCATCGCCCGAAACTCGGCCTTTAGGTTTACCGTGTGCAAGCTTTTTGTCAATCAAAGTTCCAGTCCATTCCGAGACTACTTTATTGTTTGTGTTATTCATATTTATATTGTACTCCCAGCTGTCACCTGTATGCGCGAGATTAGTTTTGCGAGTCGAAATTGTGTCCGAATTAAGCAGTGATTTGTCATATGGTGGAGAGTCAAGTTGTAACGTCAGTCCCATCAAAACTTCTGTTCCTGGGGGGGGGGGGGCATGAGAAAGGAAAACGAGAGTCTCAATAGGTTGGTGATTTATGGTGAGAAGGTCACCAACTTTCAGCAGCGTTGTATTAGATAGAAGTTCATATGTTTCCATCTGCCGATTGCCGGCCTACCTCTAAAACAAGAGCCAATAACTCTTTTTTCTTTTTTTTAAACTATACGTGGTTAAAAATTTTATATAAAAACGATAGTATATAGAGAGATAGTATGAGAGAAAGAAGCCTGATAATCGAAATTTTCATCTCTGAAAATTTTTGAAGAAGTTTTGCTTTAGTAAAGCCGCAAATATCTCATGAAATTCTATATTTCTTGAATATCTGGGGTTCAATTCGTTTGAACTTTCAACTAAAATGAACGGGTGAAGTGTTTTAACGTAGTTTAATTTAGGAAAGGAATAATATAAATATAATAAGTATAGTAAGTATAATAACTATAAAAAAGTATAATAATAAAAGTATAGTATTATTTTAGCTAGGAAGCTGATGAAGCTTTAAATTTAAATATAGGATTCTTAACGAAATTTCACAAAATTTTTCAAATATTTCAGGTATGTCAAATAAAAATTTCAACACAAAATATTGTTATCAACCAAACACTAACTGAGATATTTTTATAATTTCATTCCTGAAATCTATTCCCTTAGGTCAAACGTGGTACAAGAATATCATAGAATTTAAAAAATGACCAACTATTTCCAAGTGTTCTTTAAATAAAAATCACTGGGTATCATATTCAAATGAAATTTGGGAATACTAATGAAAGGTATCAATATTTTTTCATTTTCAAAATTATTTATACAGAGTACAGTTTTTATTTGAAATTTCACGACGGCTTTTTGTACCATGTTTGACCCTATCAGGGCAGCATCAAAGTAAAATATCCAGAAATTAAGTTCATTAGTTATTAAAATACTGCTATTATACTTATTGATATATATATATATATATATATATATATATATATATATATAAACTGCTATATATATAAAACAATGTTATTAAAATACTTATCTTTAAAATTGTTTGTCCTTGAAAAATCATGAGATATTTCTTTATAAAATAAATTTTGTTAAATTTATTTTACAATTATTCACAATTAATTTCCACTTACAATTATTTCACAATAAAAATAAAATTTAAAAAAATAAATTTTGTAATATTGATTTGATACACTTTATTGGAACCCAACAGTACAAAGTACCAATAAAAGGGTTAATTCCTTCATATACATATAGTTTTTACATGAAGTTGAGATCAATATTTTTAGACATTGAAGGTTTTATAAAGTTTTTATATATCAAAAAATTATATGAGGTCAATTTGATAATTTTTTTGCTTTTTCTCTTGAAATCTCCAATATTGTGATTATAGCCTAAAATTGCATGAAAAGTAAGGTAATTATTAGAGGTGAGTATACAGTAAAAAAGTTGACTATTCCAATAAATTAAAAATGTTATGAAATTTAAAATTTTATAATTAATTCTATTCAATTCCAATTTAATTAATTTAATTAAGTCACTCATTCAATTTTAATTTAATTTTATAAACTTTTATGAATTATTTAATTCAATTTCAATTTAATTAATTAAATTAATAAATTAATTCATTTTTAACTTAATTTTTTTAAATTAATTTAATTTTATAATTTAAAATTTTATCCATTTTATTTTCATTAATTCTATACATTAAATTAAAAATGAGAATTATTTATCATCATCTGAACTTTGCAATATTTGAAATGGATGAAAAAATAAAACATAAATAACAAAAAAGGAAATAACTTGAAAGTGATAAATATTATTAATCTAATCTTGAAATCCCATATACGTTCCTGAAAGACATAATAAAAAATATTTCGGGACTTCATTACATGCATGGGTATGTCAGGTGTCATTCTTGAAAACAAAAATCAACCCACGAAACTGAATCGCGAAGTTGGCCCGAGCCACGAGTTCATGCTCGTGCATTTTCGGCTTTACACAAGGATGGCCGACGCAACGCGTAACAGAGTTTTCTCACCGACACGCTACGTTTGCATGTTTTGCTCCCACATAGGAACGTGGTGGGGGCCGAAAAATCCCACGTTCTGGAGCCTCTGGGCCGGCATTCCAAATACCGGACCGGCCCAGATTCCATCGACCCGAGTACCGGAAATCATTGAAGAGGGCAGCACCGACTGGACAGAGAAATTGGCGCGTGCAAAAGGAACCGGCAAGGAGAGATGACGCAGGAGTTCAGTTGTCGGCCATCGACTTGCAAGTAGTTTTTGAGCGAAAGACGTATTTGGAATTATCCCCTACAAATAGGACGAGTCTATTTTGCCGGACTGGCGTTGAAATAAAATACTACTCGTGGATTCCTGAACAGAGGT
>CAKNXH010001300.1:23688-75799 GCA_932178445.1 Andricus quercusramuli
TGTCTATTTTCCAATTAAAGCAAGGTGATAATAAATTAAAGTTAACAAGAATAATTGTTTAAACAATTTGTTACCATTTTTATTAATATTGTCTATGAATAATGTTAGGAAGTAGATCTATCTTCTCTTGAATAAGTGATAAAAATTTACGATTTTTTCTTACATTTTTTTCTTTTCTTTGGCTTTCCATTTATTGTTGTTCCATTTTAGGTGAACTTTGTGAAATTATAGTGTTATATAAGAGACATTTGAGGTCCGAAGGATTTTTGAAAATTTTCAAAATTACGGGAGTTACGCCATGTTGAATTTCGGCATCACATTTTTCTGAAATATCTATATTTCTGCAACCATTAAACGGATTTCGTTAAAAATTGTAGGTCTTGTAGATAAAAGTATACGCTTTGAATTAAAAATTCCAAAAAAATGTTGGTTTTCAATTTTGACCAAAAAAATGACCAAACATATTTTGAATTCAGTTTTTCGTCAAAAAGGGAAAAAATTTCTCTCTGCTTGTTAAAACGAATCAATTCCTTATAATTTCACCTTTAATTTGAAAAAAAAAATTCATGGTGACTTTTCTAGATCACGAGATAATGGCGTTTTAGTGGGACCGAGCGCTGCCACGGCGCTGCTCTCTCAGTCTCGCACAGTGAGGGAAGAGCACATTTTTGGACAAAAACGCCCGACACGTACCATTTATTTGAAGACTTCCAAATTGATTAAAACCTGACATAAATCAATGTAATAACTAACTAAAAATTATTCTCAGTCAGTTAGATTAACAAACAAAAAAAGTGCTTCTGAATGAAATCCCCTTGCCTCTCACATATTGGAGTGCTTTCTGAGTGAGTTCCCCTTGCCTCTCACGTATCGGGGTTCTTCCTGAGTGAGTTCCCATTGCCTCTTACATATTGGGGTGCTGTCTGGATGAGTTCCCTTGGCCTCTCACATATCGGGGTGCTTTCTGAGTGAGCTCCCCTTGCCTCTCACATATTGGGGTGCTGTCTGGATGAGTTCACTTGGCCTCTCACATATCGGGGTGCTTTCTGAGTGAGCTCCCCTTGCCTCTCACATATCGGGGTTCTTCCTGAGTGAGTTCCCTTGGCCTCTCACATATCGGGGTGCTTTCTGAGTGAGCTCCTCTTGCCTCTCACTTATCGGGGTGATTTTTGAGCGAGTTACCCTCGTCTCTCACATATCGGGGAGCTTTCTGAGTGAGCTCCCCTTGCCTCTCACATATCAGGGTGCTTTCTGAGTGAGCTCCCCTTGCCTCTCACATATTGGGGTGCTGTCTGGATGAGTTCCCTTGGCCTCTCACATATCGGGGTGCTTTCTGAGTGAGCTCCCCTTGCCTCTCACATATCGGGGTGCTTTCTGAGTGAGCTCCTCTTGCCTCTCACTTATCGGGGTGCTTTTTGAGCGAGTTACCCTCGTCTCTCACATATCGGGGAGCTTTCTGAGTGAGCTCCCCTTGCCTCTCACATATCAGGGTGCTTTCTGAGTGAGTTCCCCTTGCCTCTTACATATTGGGGTGCTGCCTGAGTGAGTTCCCCTCGTCTCTAACATATTCGAGTCCTTTTTCTCTGAGTGTTCATGATAAAATTAGGAACATTAATGTTCATAAACAATTTTTATTAACAAATACACATTGTGATCATTTTTTTTAATAATTGACTAATTTCGTTTTAAATGAGCTAGTATTGTCTTGCCAAAAATCCTGGGTTCCATGTTTTTCATAGCGTCAAAAGCTCTTAATTACAACTCTTGATTACGCAATAAAATCATGAAAAAATGGTTGAAATTTGTATTTGTTTACAAAAAATGTTTAAATAGTTGTTGAAAGTTGACTATTTTTGACTAATTGTAATTGCGAATTAGTATCTGTCGTGTTTCATACAAAATATATGGATTTTAAGTAGCTAATCATGGCAAATAATGAAAAAATGAGTTTCGTGTTCATTAGTTTCTTTATAGCATTATTAACAATTTTTTGGTTAATCTAACCAATTGATAATAATTTTTAGTTAGTTATTACATCGATTTATGTCAGGTTTCAATCAATTTAAAAGTCTTTAAATAAATGGTACGTGTCGGGCGGTTTTTTCCAAAAATGTGCTCTTCCCTCACTCTGCGACATTGAAAGAGCAGCGTCCCACAAAAATGCCATTATCTCGTGATCTAGAAGAGTCACCATGAATTTTTTTCGAATTAAAGGTGAAATTATAAGGAATTGAATCGTCTTAACAAGAAAAAATTAGAAATCAAAATTTTTTTGGAATTTTTAATTTAAAGCGTATACTTTTATCTACAACACCTACAATTTTTATTGAAATTCGTTGAATGGTTTCAAAAATATAGATATTTCAAAAAAATGTGATGCCGAAATTCCACATCACGTAACTCCCGTAATTTTGAAAATTTTCAAAAATTCTTCAGACCTTAAATGTCTCTTATATAACACTATAATTTCGCGAAGTTTACCTAAAATCGAACAACCGCTTACAGATCCTGATATTCCTGACGTATACTGACCCTCATATTAAATAAAAATTTTCTATGATATAGTTACTATAAGCCCTTTTGTTTAAGTCAATAATTATAATGATATTCATCGTTTGTTTCCAACTTAAGACTCAGCGAAAAGCTGAAAACTGCAGATGAATTCGCAATAACTATCTAGCATTACTCTAAGTGAATATAGTTATGAACAACAAATAATGGCTTGAACAATCCTGTTTTATTATGTTATGAAAATTATTATTTCACTCAGTAAAAAATGGAGAAAAAGATAGACATTTTTAGAAAAATCGCAATTATCTTGCAATCATTTATGAGAAAATAGTTAAAAACAATAATAATTTGTTTGTTCAGTTATATTTGTAAAATTTCATTAAATCTCGCTATAAATGAAACGTGGACAAAAAATGGAATATTTCAGAAAAAACCGCAACGTTCTAACACTATTCTAAGAGAATGATGTTATAAATAATAATAAACGGTTTAAGCAATTATTGTTGTTGAATATAATTGATTTTTGCTTCGCTGTAACTGACATTTTGGAAACAAGTTGAAAAATTTTAACAAATTTTCAATAAATTAAAAGAAAATCCAAAAAATTTCAAAAAAATTCTTTAATAAATTTAAAAAAATGCGAACAAATTTTCAAAACAAAATTTAAAAAAAAAATCAAACGAAAATTTGAAAAAAATTTGTGAGAAAAATTTTCAAAATAATTTTTGAGAAAAATTTTCGAAATAATTTCAACATTTTTTTAGAACGTGCAGACAACTTTCATACATTTTAAAAAATTCGAATTATTTTGACCCGCTAAGCCTGCCAAATCCAATTTTAAACCTTTATAATAATTTACTTTAAGTAAGAGAATAATTTAAACACAAATTAGTGGAAAAAATCTATAGTCTAGATCAAACAGCTCTCCCACGTTCTAAATTACATCCTGGGACATATATCTGAGAAAAATGATAACAATTATTGCGTAATTTAGAACTTCAGTTTACTCGCATCTCGGAAACCAAAATTGAAATCTATTTGTAAATCGCCCATATACGGATGACGTTTACGATGAGTTTCAGACCAAAAAAATTAAAATGTTTTAAATTCGAAATTTTCCGCAGTAGTCGATAAGTTATATAAACCATGTGAAAAATTGCTTCCATTAATTACTAACCTACTAGAGTGTAGGTATCAACTAGACTTTTATTCGAACAAATATTCTACTGCAAGATACTTTATTATTAAAAAAATAATAAGGTAAAAGAATTTATATGATTTCTAATTATTTATGAATTATCTATGAATTTATCTATGATCTTGTAACTAAAACCAGGTTCCAGAATGCATTTGCCCTCCCTTGTGCCATTTATACCAAAGTCCTGTGCTGAAAACTACTGCACCTGCTTAACGACAATTTTTACATCTCTCATGTGGGTTTTTTCGCCTGAGGATGTGCAATTTAACGAGGTAAATATAATTACAATGAGATTCACTTCATATTTAATGAAGTAAATAATGTGTAATATACATCATTTATAATTTGATAAAAATCTAATTTTCTGTACGATTTGGAGATATTAACTTCATATTTTCTTTAAAGCAAACGAAGACGGAACTAAATGATTATGACTTTATCGTGGTGGGAGCTGGATCTGCTGGATGTGTTGTAGCGAATAGACTCTCAGAAAATAAGGAGTGGAATGTTAGTAATACATCCTTATTCTAAAATATTCATAATTAGAATAATTTAATGGAGAAGATATTGATTTATAAATTTTCGCCAGGTAATGCTACTCGAAGCGGGAGGAGAGGAACCAGTTGCGGCTGGAATTCCTGGCTTTTCTGGCAAACTTTTGAGAACAGAAATTGACTGGAATTTTACAACTGAAGCAGAGGATGGATCATGTTTAGTGAACAACGGCTGCAGCGTTCCTCTTGGAAGAGTATAATTTCATTTCAGCCTTCGAATAATTTATAATTCATAAATGAAGAAAATAATTTGTGATTTAAAGTTTTAATTTAATTTCAAGGTAATGGGTGGTACAAGTACACTAAATGGCATGATGTACATCAGAGGTAATAAAAATGATTACAATAATTGGGCCAAAATGGGAAATCCTGGATGGAGTTATGATGAAATTTTACCTTATTTTAAAAAGTCAGAGGACAACAAAGACCCAGAGGTACATATATCAGTCAATAATTGACAACTTATTTTTATATGTGATGAAGTAATCTAGTGTTCTCATTTTGTTTAGATCGTTAAACAAAACCCGGGCTATCATGCAACTGGAGGATATCTCACAGTATCAACATATCCTTTCCTCTCTCCATCAGAAGAAAAAATACGAGAAGCTTTCAACGAACTCGGATATCTGAACAGAGATGTAAATGCGGAAAGTCAGTTAGGAATAACTAGAACACAATCAACTATAGACAATGGAGTTCGGAAAAGCACCAATGCAGCCTTTATTCGTCCAATTAGAGGAACAAGGCCTAACTTGATTGTTAAGAATGAAATCTACGTAACCAGAATTTTGATAGATACGCTCTCGAAGAAAGCTACTGGTGTTGAATATATATCTAGGCGCACTGGCATGACTGGGATATTTACGGCCAAGAAAGAAGTAATTGTATCAGCAGGTGCTATAAACTCACCAAAGTTACTGATGATTTCGGGTGTGGGACCAGCTGACGAATTAAATAAGCTTGGAATCAACGTCTATCAAAACTTATCAGTCGGTCATAATCTTCACGATCATGTTGTCACTGTCGGTGTTTCGGGAATAATAAAAAATGGGTCTTCAAATAATCTTGACAAATGTAAAAAAAAAGTAGAAAACTTTAGTTATTATGCAAGAACACATGAAGGAAGTTTCTCCGCTATGAACCCAGTACATCTTTCTGCTTATGCTCACACAGAGTATGAAATAAACAAGGAAGTCCCGGATATACAACTGATTGTGAGTATGTCAGATGAAAATAAATTCTCTATTTTTACAGTATTGCTTGCTCCGGAGAGTAGAGGATTATTGAAACTAAATGATACGGATCCAATCTGGGGGTCACCTTTGATACATCCTGGATATTTAACTGCCGAACCGGATCTAGAACGTCTCATTCAGGGTATTCGAATTGGAATGAGTGTATTTAATACCACGGCTATGGAAAAATATCAATTCAAACTTAATGAAGCCCCTATGCCTCCTTGCGATAAATTTCAATTTAACTCAGATGAATATTGGACCTGTGTCGTGAGACAGTTGGGTTATGCATGTCAGCATCTTGTTGGAACATGCAAAATGGGTCCTGAAGAAGATTCGGAAGCTGTTGTTGATCCAAGATTACGAGTTCATGGAATTAAAGGATTGAGAGTTATTGATGCGTCTATCATGCCGGTTGTGCCAAGAGGAAATACGAATGCACCAACTATTATGATTGCTGAAAAAGCTAGTGACATGATTAAAGAAGATTGGTTAGGATAAATGAAGACAATGAAATCATCAGGATATGACCCTCAATTGAATATATAAAGATAGTAATATAGAACAAATAAAAAATGTAAAATTTTATATAAAATAATGAAACAGCAGATAATTATTGATTGAAGATGATAATGCTTATTGGGATGTGTCCGCTTTTCGTACTTTCAGTCAATCCGTTGATTATACAAAATCTTGGAAGAGTGCAAACTTTGTTTACTTTTGTTGCTAATTTCCCACATATAAAGATCGTTGGTATCGCATTTATTTGTCTTGCCTTGACAAATGTTTACCAACAATATACACGCAATGATGAACAGATGCATTGACGTATATAATCTGAACCTACTATTTTATTTTGCTTTTGGTTTGATCTCACTTTGTTTTTCTGAAAAATGTTATTTTTCGTTTTCAATAGGTGGAAATATGTCTTTCGCAGTTTTCTACAATAAAAAAAGGTAAGACAAATAAAGTTCAATTCGGATAATCTGAGGATAGTTTTTTCTTTTGAGAAAATCTTATTGTTCATTTCTTTCTATGATTACAACATTTGTTTAGACAAATGTATTATTATCTTTTATTTTTGAAATCTTCAAGCCTACAATTATTATCTGATCAGTTGATGAATAATTGTATGATTGAAAATTTTTTTATTTAGATATAATTATACATTTCGCTTACATTTTTTTCAATCATAGACATACATTACATGAACAATAAGATTTTTCAAGAAGAGAAAAAATATTCTCAGGTTATTAAAATCATACTTTATCTGTTCTAATTTGGCCTCACGTATTTAACTGTAAAAAACAAGTGTTTACTTCCTGAAATAGAAAAATATTGTTTAAAAAAAAGTCGGATTAAAAATAGTGAATATGTCTTTTGTGACAATTTCACCAAGGATTAATTTTGCTCTCATAATATTTTCTTTATCGCACTTCGTTTTTGAGAAAAACTAGAATATTTGATTTTTTGAAATTGAAAATGATTTATTTGAAAACGACCCTGGCAAAGATTTTGTTTTATATGGAAAAATATTTTAAAAATATCTTCTATGGGAAATCAATCAATATTAAAATTATTTCAGTGACAAATTGGAGGTTTTTAAATATTTTGCACTAAAATTTAGTATTGAAACATATTGAAATATTTTAAAATTTGAAAGAATTTGAGCGTAGTGAATGGATTATACTAAAATATTCAACATTTTTAGCAACTCAACTGTCATATTATTATCTAAATTAAAAAATGTGGTACATGATTGAAAAAGAAATACATTCAAAAGTATAGAAATTTTCGTCAATATTAGATGAATCGAGTCAAAACTCATAATATCTTGCCACAATTAGTCTTAGAATACGAATAAAATTTGTGTTCAAATAACACTTCCATAATTGTTTTTTATAGGGTCCCGAGAAACCCCCATACGTGAAAAATTGGGCTTTGGCGTGTTTCTGGCGCGAATTATGCTTTTTTTATCCAAATTTTTCAACTTATTTTTGAATTTTAAGTTCGAGCAAAAAAAAAAAATTGATTAGCAGTTCGAACTCGAAAGTTCATTGCCTCGCTACCCGATGCGGGTAGTGTTTCTAGGTGGATAAATACTACCAGTGTGGTTCCACCATACCCACGACGGGCCAACACCACGCAGTATTCCCGAACGGGCACCCATCCAAGTACTAACCGCGCCCAACGCTGCTTAACTTCAGTGATCTTACGGGAAACGGTGTTTTCATTGTGGTATCGCCGTTGTTCGAGCAAAGCAATAATCAATTGGATTTAATAGAAATAATTGTTTCAACCGTTTATTCTTATTTTCTATAATATTCTGTTTCAATAATATTGGAAAGTTGCGGTTTTTTCTGAAATTTTCAACTTTTTGTCCATTTTTTTCTTAAAGTAAGCTAATAATTGATTCAATTTACCAGAGATTTCATTTTTTCACCTAATTTTTACTTATCAAGGTGACAGTTAATGCAAATTATCAAATAAAATTGTTGAAACCATTTTCTATTCTTCATAACTACCTTCTTTTAGATAATTGCTAGAAATATGCGGTTTTTTCTTAAATTCTTAACTTTTCTTTGGCTATTCAATTATAAACAAATGATAAGTAAACATTAGAAAAATCATTTTTGAACAATAACTTTCTTTTGTAAATATATTTTCCTGAAATAAAAAAGAGACTTGAAATAATTTCCAAAATTTCCATTATGGATCATATCAAACGTAAATTTTTCATGAGTTATTATTTCAATTACCGAATTTGAAAATTCCGGACAGAAAATTGCTGAATTATGAAATATTCGAACTAGAAGATTTCCGAATTAAAACAATTGAAATTTTTTCTTCCAGTGAACATGATTTAATTATTAAAAATGCAATAATAAAATATTTGTACACAAAGAAAATATTTTTAATGTTTAAACTTTCTGAAATTATTGTTATTTTTAGTTACGAGAATAATGTTAGAAACTTCAAATATTAAAAATATATATTTTGTCTATAAGAATATTTGATTATTGTATTTTCAATAAATGAATTATATTAATAAACATTTTTTTCGGTTGTTTAAATTCGGGAATTTTCCAATTCGGTAATATTATGAACTGTTCGGGAATTTTATCATGAGGAAATTTTCCAATTCGGGAATTTTATTATTTAAGAATTTTATAATTCGGGAATTTTATTATTCGAGAATAGTATAATTCGCGAATTTTATTTTTTCAGGATTTTTTAGTCGTCTCGAAGAAGTATGTACATTAGATTGAAACAAATGTGAATCTTGAAGAGGTTTCATTAGTGTTAAATATTAATATGTAGATTTAAATTATTTTAACGACTTCCACTAATCGTTCATTAATTTTATTATTTGAATATTGAATAATTTGTAATGACAAAATAGTACACATTAAACATTGCTATAAATAACATAAAGAAATGCTTTGAAAATATTTTGTTTCATTAGCAATTGATAAATGTTTATAACCTTTCTCTTTATTTAAAACACTAATTTTTCAATCTCTAAAAAGGAAAGGTGGAAGTTTTATCACACCCTAGATTTTTCTCATTTTTCACATTACGTGCATTACAGTTTAAAAACTGATATAAAAAAATATGTCCATCAAGTAATTATAAATTTTTCCACAAAAGTGGGAATTCTTCGACACATGACTTTTTTCACGGTCTATAATCCTGCCGGCAACGCACAGTGAGCATTGTTACGGTTAGGACAATTATTTCCAGCACATCGCGCGTTGTCACATTCACGATTCTGTCACCTCGTCCTCTCCAGTTCAAGAAAAATCACCAGTCCTCTTAAAAAGTGTAAATATCTCAATTTTTCATGGAAATTCAGTATGAATAATTTTTTGTTTTTATGCGTCGCTTCTTGTGTTTCATTAATATTTGCTCAAGTGTGTTACGATGATGGAAGTGAATTTTGTCTTGATCAGGATGATATTTTGGCAGCTGATTTATTACCTGGATCCTTTGTTCTTGCTGGAGAATCTGAAAGTAATGGTAGGAGTAACGTGGTCGACAATTTTACTGCAGATGGCTCCTTCAATAAGGCTTTTAGTGAAATGGGTTATCACAGGTTTGAAATATTTGTCTTAAATTAATATTTTGAATTTATTTCTTCAACATTTAAAAAATATTTTTTACTATTTCTGGTTATTATTTTTCTGCTATTTTCAGTGAGTTTTGTCATTAACCTTCACTCTTATAACAATTTGTGACATTTTTTAATCCCCCTTCAAAATGTCAATTAACACTAAAACTGACACCTCTTCTTTTTTATATAAAAAATATTAATTTCATTTGATTTAACCCTTCTTTAAACCCACTCTTTCTGTACGTAATTTTTAGTTTCAAACATGTTTTACTAGTCACTGCTAGTAGAATTAGACAGGGTGTCCGAGAACTTCATTTTCAAAATCCCCTTATTTTTTCTTGTCTAATTTTTTATTTTCCTTGATCATTTGATATTTAAATGCCAGCATTTTAATCTTTTAATACTTTTAACATAGAATCTTTTATAACCAGAATAAAACAGTATTTCAGATACAAGCTTAAAAATGTGAAATTTATTAATTTATTTTAAACAAAAAAATGTCTTTTCTACTATAAAATATAACTTTTTAAAAAAAGACTTGAATTTTCAAGAAAATAATCAAATTTTTGAAATAATAGTTGAATTTTCAACCTAGAAATATAAATTCCCAAACAGAAAATGTCATAGCTTATATTTCCATAAAAAATGAATTTTATTTTTAAAAAAGTTTTTTAAACCAAAAAAGACGAATTTTCAACAAATAGAGATTTTTCACTGAAAAAAGAAAATTTCACCTGAATTGATGCATTTTTACTAAACAAGAATGAAATTTTGAACCAAGAAAATTATTTTTTTTAACACAAAATGAGAATTTTCAACTAAGAAAGATCAATCTTCAAAAAATGGAAAAATTACAATTTCAGTTGAAAAACTAATTTGAAAGCAAAAAAAAACAGACTTTTCCACTAAACATTTAAATTTTTAACCAAAGACAGAAGCCTTCAATAAAAAAAAAAATAAATAAATGTTTAACAATGTAGTTCAACTTTTAACCAAGTAGTTCAATTTTTAATTCAAGAAGCTTCATTTTCAACAAAATAATTAAAATTTCAACCAAAGGGATGAATTTTCAACTAATATTATAACTCGTAAAAAAAATGATTTCTCAACAAAGTGATTCAAACAAATCTTTAAATAAAATAGTTGAATACTCAAGCAAAAAAGAATAATTTTCAACCAAAAACTTGCATTTTTATTTGAAAAAATAAATTTCTACCAAAGCGGATGAATGTATAAATCAAAAAGATAAATAAAAAAATGAATTTGAATTTTCCGTTGAAAAAGATATTAGTTGACTTTTCACGATCAAAATATGAATTTTTTACCAAGAAATAAGTTGTTACGAAAAACATTTAATTTTCAATCCAAAAAGACGAATTTTTACCCAAAAATATGATTCTTTAACAAAACTGTTTAATTTTTATCCAAGAAAAATGAAATCTCTCTTAAAACAGATGAATTTTCATTTAAAAAGAAAATAAATCTGAAACAAATAGTTGAAGTTTCATCGAGAAAAGATTCTAGTTGAGTTTTCAAGATCAAAATATGAATTGTTTAACAAAGAAATAACTTTCTACGAACAAAATTGAATTTTTCATCCAAAAATACGAATTTTTTCAACCCAAAGTGAGGAATTTTTAACGAAATAGTTGAATTCTCTACCAAAAAGATGAATTTTTATCCAAGAAAGATGAAATTTGTACTAATACAGATGAATTTTTAATAAAAAAATAGCAAATTTTTTATAGATGAACTTTCATTAGGAAAAGCTTTCAGTTAATTTTTTAACACCAAAATATGAATTTTAAATGAAAAGTAAATTTTCTAGGAAATAGTTGCATTTTGTACAAAATAAAACAGAATTTTCAAACAATAGTATTACTTTTCAACAAAATAGTTTTATTTTGAACCAAATAGTTGCATTTTTATCTAAGAAAGATGAAATTTCCAGGAGAAATGGAAATTCTACTAAAACAGGTGAATTTTTAAATCAAAAAGACAAATTAAAAAAAAAAGAGTTGAATTTGCATCCAAAAGGTTTTCAATCGACTTTCCAACAGATGAACACAAATCTGAAACAAAAAGAATTTTCTAGGAAATAGTTGAATTTTCAACAAAACAGTTGCATTTTTGTCCGAGAAAGATGAAAGTTTTCTATTGAAAAAAGATGATCTTTTAAATTAAAGTGGCAAATTTTCAGAAAAAATATTTTCCATCCAAAAAAGATTTCAGTTGACTTATCAGCAACAAAATATGAATTATAATTCATAATTTTATGAAAATTCATCTTCTTGGTTGAAAATTTAACTATTTTTCCAAGAATTGTTTTTTTAGAATCAATTTTCTTCATTGAAAATTTAACTGTTGCATTTATGGTTGAAAATTTATATTTTAAATTGAAAATTCATTTATTTTGTTGAAGATTCATTTATTTTGTCGACAATTAATTTATATTGTTTGAAATTCATCTTTTTTGGTACAAAATTGATTTTCTTGACTGCAACTTCATCATTTTTGTTTATAAATGCAACAACTTGTTTAAAAATCAATCTATTTTGGTTGAGAATTTAACTATTTTATATAAAGTTCGTTTCATTTTTGGTTGAAAATTATTCTTTTCTACTGAAAATTCAACTATGCGGCTTTTGGTTGAGAATGTATCTTTTTAGTTTAAAATTTAACATTTTGGTTGAAAATTCATCTTTTTTAGTTAAAGATTAAAGTGTTTTCTTCCTAATGCATTTTTATATAATAATAATCTTCTTGGTTAAACAACCAAATATTTGGTTATGAATTCAACTCTTTTGTTGAATGTCGAACTCTTTTCTTTAAAACTGAATTACTATTTTGCAGTGGCTAAGTTAAAAAAAATTGTTCACGTCCAAATAAATAGTGGTATGTTTTTTCGGTTCCAACTGTAGCCATAGCCAATAGAAACATTTTTTTATTTTCAAAATTTTTTTAATTTTCAAATGAAAAAAACAGAGCAGAAGATATTAACCGATTACGTAATTTCTTTTTTACACTTTTTTCGGATGCCAATCCATAAATGTTGTTTACCTTAACTCCAAAGATTTGACTAATCCAAATCCGTGGATTAATTTCAGCATTTTCACAAAGTTCTATCATGTAGTATATAAAAAGAATGATTATTATTAACGATGTTTGCTAATCTCTGAGAATAAGGAATTTTTTCAACTTATTATTGGAACCTCAGGATATACTGATCTTTCTATTACACATTTGAGAGAAGTTATAAAACATTCATAGTATCAGAATGATTTTAATAATTATTTTCAATAATCCTTAAAATAGACAAAGGATGAACGAATACCTCTGTCATGGATACATAGCAGAAGAAATATTTACAGAAGTAGGCCCAGCACGAATAAAACGTCGACTAGATTCTTCTTCAACAGATGTTGTGTCCGATTTTATTGAGGAAGATAATGTCACTATCCATGATAAATTATTGTCTGATGAAGGCAGTTCCAAATACAAAGATTGGCTTCAACGGTAATAATGCAAAAATATTCTAATTTGTATTATTCATCACTTTTGCACTAATTTAATTACTTAAATTCACAACAACAAAAAAGGGAGTGCAAATTGTAACAATTTGTAATAAATTTATTCAGTTTGAATATTTGGTTCTTACTACAAGTTCTTTCAATCATGCAGAACGACAACCTTGAATGACGTCTATCAGCATTATTCTCCCCGAAGAAAAACCAAAACTAAGCACATTGTTCGACCAGAGGACGATTTCGAAGATCTCGAGGGTGATTTTACTGGATACGATATTCCAATGGCCATACCTAATCCAAAAAGCAAGCATCATTACATTGGTCCCTCTGGAGGTAATCGAAATACTCTCATTAAGAAATTAGTCTGTAACCTAATAATTGTTATACAATAAAAATATTTGTTCTGAATAACCAATGGTAGGAGCTGCTACGGGACAGCATGCAAATTATGGTCCCCCTCCACAAATGCATTATGGCCCCCCTCCACAAATGCATTATGGCCCTCCTCCACCAATGCATTATGGTCCCTCCAGTTTTGGGCCTTCTTCTCATGGACCATCATCTCATGGACCCTCATCTCATGGATTTGTTCCTTCGATTCACGAAGAACATTATTATTTTCCTCCAAATCATCAAGAAGATAAACATATATATCATAGCAAAAAAGGAGGTGAAATTTCACTCAAGGACTTTTTTGAGATTGCTTTAACCGCCTTGGCTTTTCTGGCTTTTGGATTATTCATCATTCAACTGCTGATGAATTGCGTGGTAATTTTTAATTTCTTTATTTTATTTAGATCCTCTTCTTTTTATGGGATTGAAGGTCTTTACAATATCACATGTATTTTTAAAAACAAACCTACCTTACCAACTATTTGCTACATATCGTCTTAATCAATATTCTTGCTTCTAAACGGTTATGAACTTGCCCTGAGCTTTCCTTTCCTCTTAACACTACCAATCTAAAAATTGCATTCTATTCCGCAACACTACTTCATAATTATCCTTCTTTTGGTGTCATTTTTTGGCTTCTTCTTACCATGTGCAACCAGCTCTCTCTCTCTCTCTCCCTCTCTCTCTCTCTCTCTCTCTCTCTTTCAAATATTCCAGATTCTTCATCCATTCCTCTCCCTGACCTTTTTCATTTGAAATCCACTGCACTCTTCATTCTCTGCTCTTCCCACCCCCTTCGTCACCTTTATACCTCTCTTAAACATACAGCCATGTTTCCTGCTTATACTTACAAACATCACACTGACTCTCTTCTTCATTCACCCAATCATTACAAACTCTCACACCCTCTCCCATTCTGAATCTCATCACTCTATTCCATTTTCTGTCCTTTTTAATGTTTTTTTCAGGGACTTTTCTTTCCCCTGTCTCTTCACCATTCTATACCAGATGCTGTACCTTGAGACTGCGATTTTTTTCCATATTTCCTTCTCTTAAGCTTGCATCATCTCTTCCGCTATTCCCTGCCGATCTCTACCCCTCACTTGCATACCGCATTCATACCCCATTTTCTATCTATCTTCCTACCATTACGAACGTCCCACGCTACCCTTCCTCTATTCATCCATAACCTCGATTCTCTTCGAAATTCCAGGCTCTTTTCGGTTACCTGACTACCATTTTCTCTCTTCCTATTCCTTTCCCCAGCACATAACCTTGTCAGCTCCGACTCTCTCCCGCAACCCATCTCAAAAATCTCTCATGCAGACTTTCCACTCTCTTATGCTCTTTCCATTCTCGATTTTCCACTCCATAGCTTAACAATGGCCACACTAACACATAGAACCTCCTCTATTAGATTCTTTGCTCTCACATTCTCTTCGAACACTCTCATTATCAGACTCATCGCTCTTTCATCATCCGCTACTAGCACTTCGTCATATGCATATGCTAGTCAATACACTTTGTCTGTTTTTAACGTTGTCCCTTTTTCCCTTTCCACCACCCCATCTTCTCTACCAAGTCTGCCCGAAGACTATTAGATAGAAGTGGGCTCAGCAGACACCATTGTCTGAGCCTTCTTCCTGTCCAGAATTCCCTTTTCCTTTTACTCCTGTCTTCACCCTTATCTTAGTCTCTATAAAAAATTCTTTCATCCTCTCTATTAAACCTTTGCCTTCTCTCTCTCTCTTTCTTCTTCCGCGTGAATTTGAAATTCCAACGACATGAGTGTTACATCCCTATATTCCTCCACCCTTTTGCTTTCTCCTTATTTAATCAACAACGCTACCAACCCTGCCTCCCATTTCTCCGACCACTCTTTTCCTCTTCACACCTTATTGCAGATCCTCCACATCTCTTCTTTCACTTCAATTTCTCCATATTTTAGATCCCTTCCTTCCTCCTCTTTCTCTGCTTATCACTTCCCGTTTCCTGCGTTCCTTTACCGCCTTCTCTACATCTTACATGTACCTTTCTTCCTCCTTCTGTCCTCTTCCTCCCTCAACGTTATTTTGTGCTTCTTCTTCTCCATTTGAATTCCCCTTTTTCCATTTCCCCCAACCTCCATTTTCTTACATTCTCGCTTATTCGATCTTTACTTTCCATGCATTCAACGTCCGACAGACCCCTCCTAAGCACTTCTGCTTCTCCTTTCAGGTTTTTTCCCCTTAAATTCTTTCAACTGATCTTCCACCTTCATTTATTTGTGTGAAAATCGTGGTGCACAGTTTGAAAAATAATCATTTTTAATGCCTTTGTTTCAAGATCCTCTTATAAGAATTATTGCTTGAACTTTTAAATGAAGTTGGGAATTGTTTAATTTTTATTCAAGTTTGTATTTATTAATTCTGAATATCTAGAATTAGAAAGCATATAGTTATGGACGTTTTTAGAATAATTAAACTTTAAAGGTTCATAATTCTTAAAATTCTTCAAGTTTGAACGTTGAAAATGACAATGATTTCTTTTGTTAGCTCAAATCACATTGTTTATTTGAAAAATCTATCCAATTACTTCGAAACTCACCTGTTACTACATGATATGATTTTTATTATTAATATTTTTTATCTTTAAAATTTCTATGACTTCAATTTGAAATCATATTTTTGCATCCACAATTCTAAATCAGTTTGAAATTTCTCAATTTCTCCAGGTTTACAATTTGCAATTGAACAATGTTATTGATATAAATCCAAATATTAAGACTAATATTCTAATTCTGAAAGCTTTTGAAATAAACAGTTTTCAATCAAATATCTCCAGAACAAATTCAAAACATGTGACGATTCAAAAAATAGCTTGTCAAATTCAAGCCTGAATATTAAGAAAATGATAGTACAAGGCATTCAAAATTGAGTTGTATTTATTTGAAAATGTTAAAAAATATTTACCATTTCAAACACTCCTTTAAACAAATTTTGAACAAGAGGCTTGAAATTGTGAAATTTAAAAAATTGGCATTATAGTATAAAATCTGATTTTTTTATTGAATTTACAATGTAATATCTTAAAATTTCCCGATTTTTAATGGAAGCTTTCAAGAAATGAATCATTTGAAATTGAAAAATCTTTCATTGTATGTTGAACGCTGAATTTTCAGTTTTGCCCTCTCAGAAATAACAATTTTGTAATTGAAAATAAAATTGTTGAATTTTGAAAAGCATGATCAACAACTTGAAAATTGTTAATTTTCGAAGGATTTAAATTTACTTCGAATATTTGAAATTTCAAGGTGTTTGAGTAAGAAAAAATTCTAACCTATCACAATTCTTTCAACTGAAATTTTTTCAGTCTTAAATGAAGTTCCGATTAGTTCGATTGTCAATGTTTTATAGTAGAAATTCTTCTACTTTTCATATTTTTCATTTAAAATCACTTCATTTTAAATGTTTTTTTTAGAATAATTCAATTTAGAAGGTTCACAGTTGAAAAGGTTCTACTTTTAATGGTGAAAAGGAATTCATTTTTTGATTTTGGAGAAATTAATTTGATCAATTTTAAGGTTAAATTATAATTGTCCATGTAATAACAATTTTAGAATATCAGAATATTCGACTTTGAAACATTCTTTGAAACATAGTTTTTCTGATTCGGAATTGTCCAATTTGAATCGCTTTTGATTAAATATTATTCATATTCAAAACAATTAAATACTTAAGTTCGAAATGCTTTCAATTAGAAATATTACAACTTTAATTAATTAAATGATATATTTTTTAAATACTACATAAAATTCAGAAAAGGTAGATGCACTCAGAAAAATTTTTGAATACTACATTTTCGAGAAATAGAATATTGAGGAAAAAGTATCGACATTCCTATTCGAAAATTCTGTGACCTTGAAACGTCACGAAACAATCAGATTTTCCTGCGAAAATGAAAAAGATATACTTTTTAATCAATAAAAATATATATATATTTTTTTTTAAACTTTCTTTTCGAAATTACGTTCATTTTTTAGTGTTATTTCCATTTAACTGTGAAAAAAAATATTTAAAATATGCAACTACGCCATTCCGACACCCTTCTAATATAATATAGGGGTGAAACTTCCATCTCCAGGGCGAAACGGGCAGGGAACCATTCCGCACCAGCTACCTGTATAATAATCCCCCACTACGCGGCTTCCCTTCGCGCATCCAGACTGCTTCTGTCGACCCTGGTTGGCCGCAGCAGTTCGGCTGCGTGAGGAAAACTGCGTGGTGGGGGAGCAGTACACAGGTAGCTGGTGCGGAATTGGCCATCGCCCGCGCAAAACGAATATTTTCAAAGGTTCATAACTTCCTTCCTACAAATTCAAATTGAATCGTCTATGAGTGATTTCTCAAGCGTTTTTGACGTACTTTCATTCTATCAGTTAAATTTTTTACAACTTTTTGACTTTCTTTGAAAATTACGATGTAAAATGTTTGTTTATCATTTTCTAGTCTTCGAGTACTTTAAAAAAATATAATTGGGAAAGAAAGCTTGACTTCCTTAGTTTTTTAGTTGAAAATAATCGAATTCATGTTATATTAGAATATGGCTACAGCAACACCAGCAACAACAGTAGCGAGCATTTTTGCCGACCTGCCAATCCAAGCAAGTGCACGTTCAAAGAGAAGTACCTCAGGTTCATCGCCCTTATCATATTCTGGTAATGCTGAATTAAATGAATTATCTCACCGTGTTCTACGTTCTATTGAAGCTTCTTTAGTGGCTCAATATGATTCTGGAAATTGTCTTCGAAGAGTCCTTTGTGAAGATAACAGACATGCTAAAAGCGTTCGAGGTGGCCAGAGAATCTGGGTTCCTGTTTGGAGGTGAGAATTTAAATTTTTGATTTAGGGGCCGTCCATAAGCTACGTTTCTCATTTTGGCACATTTTCAACCATCCTTCTCCGGTCCTCTCGCTGATGACAGAAAGGCAAATTTTAACCGCAAAAATTAGACTAATTTTCTACAAAAAAACACGAATTTTCGACAAAATGCGTAAATTTTCAACCAAATATGTAGTTGAATTTTTCAACTAGATAAGATATAATTTCATTTTTCAACTAAAAAAGATAAATCTACACCCAAAAATGGAAAAACTAAATTTTCAATCAAAGGGATGAATTCTGTACCGAAAATGTGTTCTATTAATTCAGTTCACATTCGAGCGATAAAACGAGAAAAAGGGGCATCTTTCGCAAAATTTGCAAATATTGTCAAAATTCATCATCAAAACACTGTTACCACCTGTAGTTTTTGGAACGACTCCCTCGGCCCCTCAAATTGGCAACGTAGTTCATGGACGGCCCATTACATATATTTTTTCGTATTTGACCGATTTCATATGAATTCGGGTAGTCTGACCCTGGTGATGTCACGAAATTTTTTGGGGCAAAAATATATTGTTTTCCAAAGAAAAATATGAGACACGTATTTTTAGTTTTTGAGCAAAAAATTTGTCCCACGAATTTAGGGTTACATGAGTATTCAAGTGAATTATGTGAAAATTAACGACATTTTTCTTTCAAATATTTTATCTTGGGAACCAATTCACATAATTTAATTTTCTTTGCAGAAGCTGGTAGGGAAAACTAAACTCTTTGAAAATCCACAAAGAAAATCAAAAAAGTTCAAACTTACCAAAATGGCGTACATTTTTTGAAAAAAAAAATAAATAAACAGTACAATTTCTCAAAAAGACCGCCTTCGATTTTTTTAGATTTACTGTAATATGGTGAAGATATCCTATGAGTTTCTTCCTCACTAAACTAATCCTTCTTATCGAAAAACTTATTCTTCATGAATTAACTTTTTTTTAATATGATACATCACTATAAAGTTAACTAAAAATGTTATCGATATAAAAACCATTGAATGCACTACCAGAAAAAAAAGTAGTCCGGAAAGATATAATGTTTAGTTTAGTGTCATTTCATCTTTGGCAACATCTGGAGTAAACAAAATCGTGTTGAATAATTACACTGTTGGATATAGTTGTTTAGTTGTATTTCTTTCGTTAAGATAAAGTGGCCAAGGCTTTGAAATCAATTTGTTCAAGTAAGCGAAAAAAATGTCCTGACTTCGAGACTGTTCACAAGAAAGTGATATACAGCAATTCTAGTGACCCATTTGTACAGCTTCATGAGTTGGCTGTTTCATTAGGACCTTTTTCCCAGAAAGATGAATAATTTCAACCGACAGTGTTTGTAAAAATTGTTAACGCCGAATTATTAGTAAGCTTCGCCTGTCTTCAAATCAAGCAAATTTTGATGACGAAGAACCAATGTTGGATGATGTAAATGTATGTGAAAATGAACAGAGTATGAAGAGAAAGAATTTCAACCAATTTTTCAGATTGAGGGAATGAATAATGAAATTTCATATAAGAAATGAAATGTTTCACCTTGTCGAAATCCATCAAGTATCACAGAAAGGTCCCGAGAAAACTATGCTTTCAAAAATAGGAAACGCGAAGCATTAGTGAAATATTTCACCTGTTTCAAGAAGAAAATCCGAACGTAAGAATTGGAAAGACAAAATTTTACTTTCTGCGACCAAAATGGGTTCAAATTGATCCTTTCAAAGAGTAATATCTTTGTATTTATTGCGCCAATTTTGAGCTTTTACTAATTGGATTAAAAGCCATAGAAGGGATGGAGCGAATATCAAAGATATTCGAAATGAAATTTTGCCTAAAGTGATGTTTTGTCTTGTAACCGAAGATTCTCAGCTTGGAGATTTCAAAAAATATCCAGGAGCCAGAGGCATCACGCTTCAATCTGTAGGACTTTTACAAGAAACTGGTTCAGATGATATTGTTTTCGCGATCTGGAACAAAGGTGACTGAAAAAAACAACTTCGATTGACAGTTTTGTCAAAAAGATAGCAACCTGGACAGAAAAAGAGAATGTGCACATCTATGTGAAATATATTCAAGAAGATGAAATTCAAGAGGGGAAAGATTGCGCTAAGAGTAATTTAAATCATTAGTGTGACTTTGCTGAAAATTGGAAGTTAATGGTAAAAGATGCAATTCAAAATAATTATTGTACAAATAATCAGATATCGATATTTACTGATGTTTGCTATCGAGTTGCAAAAACTAAAAGTTTTGCAGTATTTTCCGATGATGAGAAGCATGATTGTGTACACGCTTTATTGTAAATGTACCGTACTGTGCAAATTATGGAATCTTCGAATCCTGAGAAAATGGAAGAAATTACAATAATAACAGATGGAGCTGCAGCTCACTTTAAAAATGGCTATCAGTATCACGCATTCAGTAAATGATCTTGCAAGAAGAAGTGGATCTTCTTAGCAACTAGTCATGGAGAAGTACCCTTTGATGGCGTTGGTGACTTGGTGAAACAATTTGCAACTAATCATAACTTAAAGAAGTCACATCTTGAATCCATAGATGATGCCGAATCCTTTGTTCGAGAAGTGAAGAAGTATACTAGCGCCATTAATCTAATACTGCTTTCATCAGAAAAAGTTGCCAGTTTTCGAGAAGAAAAGGAAAAAGAGTGGGAAAAAGTTCCAGGAATCACTGACATTCAAAAAGCCCATGCCTGGGAAGTAGAAGTTTGACAAAACAACGACAGGAAGGTATACATAGCAAATACATCCAGACATCCATGGATAGAAGTAAAAGTATACTCGAAGAAGATGAAGCAGAAAAATCTGAACTAATAAAACACGCGAAACTAATAAACTAAGGAGTAAAATGAATCAAAACAGAACAGTCAAAATCATCAATTTTCTAAATTAAATTGAGAAGGATCTGATATTTGTGAATTTTAAAACTGTACGTATTCTGTAAATATATGATTTTAGATTCTCCCTGCAAGCTCCTGCAAAGAAAAATAAATTATGTGAACTGGTTCCCAAGATACAATATTTTGAAGAAGAAGTTCGTGAATTTATACATAATTCAGCTGAACATCCATGTAGCCCAATGTTCGTGAAAAACATTTTTCGATATAAAAAAAAAATACGTGTTCCATATTTTACCTTAGAAAGCAATAATTTTCAGCCCTAAACAATTCCGTGACATCTCCAGTGTCAGGCTGCCTGATTAAATATGAAATCGGTCACTTGTATTTGTATTTAATAATTTAAAAACCTTTTCTACAGTTTAGGAATGAGCTGGGTCTCTGGCAGGATTCTGAACAAGTCACCATGGTCGGCAATGTTGAATTCTATAAAAGCTTCAATCCTTGGATTGGGAAATGCTGACTGCGCCTCACTTTATGCTGAATGTAATCTCGAAAGGGAAAGAATTAAAAGACGTCGAAGACGAAGGAAGTGATTTATAGATAGAAAAATAAATTTCAAAAACGCAGATGATAATAAATTTCTAGTTACAAAAGTTTCAAGACTATTAAGCCCCGAAATCCAGAACTGCTCTATATACCCTCCTGAAAGAGTTTGATAGGATTTTATAAAAAAAATATATATTTTTCAATCAATTTCCTGCATCCGCAATTTCAAGAATTTCCTTCATGTTTCCATCAAATTTTTGGATAGTGCTATTGATTTCTATCAAAGCGAAATAGGCCACTGTTCCAGTAATTCCTATAAATTTCTAAATTTCTATACTTTTTTATATAAATACAATCAAATCCTATCAAAATAACTATTCAAAATTCCCATCCATTTTAATATGCTTGATTAATGAAAAGTACGTTATATATGATATTCCTCATTCCGGTTCACTTTGATACGTTTTTTTTAATAAAAATCAAATCAAATTTGTCAATATATGTCGGGAAATCTTATACTGTTCTATCAACATTTTGTCTATGAAACTCTATTAAATCTTAACAGCACAAGAATTGTGTCAAACTCTATCGAATCTTTTCCACACCACAGACTTGTATGAAATCCTATTCTCTAGAACCTGGAGAATTGCTATCGAATTCTACTCCTCTTGATAGAATAGTATAATATTTCTCGACTGATAGATTTGGATAAAATCGGTGATGAAATCTTACAAGATTTTGGAACATAGGAGTTGAGATAAGTCCTGCTTTGATGAAATTTAATGAAATTTCAATGAGAATCTGTTGACAGAAAAGTATAAAATTTTCCGATGGATAGAACTTGATACAAATTGCCGAAATTGTAGAAAATAGGACACGATACAAATTCTGCGTGGATAAGATTTGTTGGAGGCATAATGAGAATCTGTTATTAGAAAAGTATATAGACATAGAATACGATACAAATTTTTAGTTGATAATATCAATTTCTTGACAGAAAAGTATAAGACTTTTCGATAGATGGAATTTAATAGATATTTTTAAAATTGCGGAAAATATGACTCAATACAAATTCTGCATCAATAAGATTTCAAAGATGCTTAATGAGAATCTGTTAACAGAAAAGTGTAAGATTTCACAATGGGTAGAATTTGACAGACATGTTCAAAATTGTGGAACAAAAAATATGATAAAAATTCATTTTGAATGAAATTTGATAGAGGTTTAATGAGTGTTTTAGTGTTTTTTTGCTGCAAATTAGTATTTTCAAAGAAGAATTTTCAGGTGAAATTATGAAGTTTGAAAGAAGATTGACAATTTCTAAAAATGTTAGGTTGTACTAGCATTTTTAATCGGAAGTTGGTATCTTTAAACAAAATATATAAACAAGATAACCTATCTTGAACAATTTTGGATTATGTTATTTAGCGTTTTTCGCGGTAAATTGCTTTTTTTAGGAAAAATAATTCGATTTAAAATAAAATTTAAATTCTTTAACAATTTTAGGTTATGTCTTTCTAACCGAAAATTGGTATTTTTAATTAAACATCATTAAATTTCAAAGAAGAAACATATTTGAACTATTTGCATTCTTTCGGTTGTGTTAGGTGTTTTTCAAGGAGGTTTACAAACAAAAATCATTAGATTTTAAAAATTCACTATTTGTTGAAAATCTGAGGTTGTATTAGGGTTTCACATAAGAAATTGGTATTTTTAAATAAAAATAATTATAGTTTAAACAAGATTCATAGTTTCCGATCAATTTTATGTTATATTGAACTGTTTCTTAAAAATATACATTATTTTATTTTAGACAAAAATCATATTAGATTTCAAAGGAGATTTGCAATTTCTAAGCAATTTTCTGTTGTGTAAAGTAAGAAATACCACTTTTTAACTTATATCGAGCTTAAATTTTCTGAAGTACCAAAATTGGAAATGCCCAGCTAAAACCCCAATATTTTCGGAAATTGGTATTCAAAAAAAAATAAAATGAGTGTTACTAGAACATTGTGCATGCTACGCGCGCACGAATTTCCCTTTCCTTAGAAAAAAATCTGCTAAGTGGAACTACTTTGTTAAAAATTAATTTTTTTGGTTGACGATACATAATTTTAGCTGATTTTTTAAATTCAAAATTTAACTATTTTGTTCACATTTTTTAACTAAAAATTTAATTATTCCATGTTTGGTTAAACATTCATCTTCTTCATTTGAAAATTCATGTACTTTATTAAAAATTAATCTTTCTCACTTTTTTCATCAAAAATTAATTTTTTAACTGAAAATTTATCTATATCTTGTTTGTTTGAACATCAATCTTCTTCAGTTTGGAATTCATCAATTTGTTCGAAAATTTATTTTGTTGAAACTTTATCTTTTGTGGTAAAACAATAATCTTCTTGTAACTATAATCATTCAGTGGAAAATTCCATTAAACATTAAAATATTTGGTTGGAAATTTATGTACTTTGTTAAAAATTATTTTTTTTGTGGTAGAAAATTAATCGACCCGCTTGAAATTTCATTTCTGCGGTTGAAAAATAGTTTTTTAAATTCAAAATTAATTTTTTTAACAAAAAAGTTAACTTCCGCTTTTTTGTACAATTTTTTGTATAGACATTGAACCTTCTTGGTTAAAAATTCATTTTAGTTGATTAAGAACTTCTTTCTCTGACGTACAAATAAACTATTATATTTTTTGTTGAACGTTTACCTTTTTTAGTTGAAAATTTATCCATTTTGTTGAAAATTTCCTTTTATTGTTTTTTGTAACATTTTTTGTATCATGTTTGCTTGCACATCAATTTTCTTCAGTTTGAAATTCAACTTTTTGTTTGAAAATGTATTCTGTTAAAACCTTAACTATTAGCTGGAAAATTCCATTAAAAATAAAGATATTTGGTTGAAAATTCATTTGTATGGTTGAAAATTTAACTATTTCCTTGACAATTTATTTTATTTGCTTAAAAACTTATTTCTCTAGCTGAAAATTAAACTATTCTATTTTTTGTTAAAAACGTATTCTTCTTAGTTGAATATTAATCTATTTTGTTGAAAATCAGTTTCTTTTACTGAAAATTAATTTTTTCAACTAAAAATTTAACTAAATTTGTGATCGAACATTTTTTTATAGACACTCAATTTTTTGGTGAAAAATTCATTAGCTTGGTTGGAAATCTAACTATTTCGCTCAAAAATTTATTTCATTTGCTTAAAAACTTATTTCTCTAACTGAAAATTAAACTTTTCTATTTTCTGATAATGAATTTATTGTTTTCGATTTGAAAATTCATCTATTTTTTTCAATTTTTCTTTGCTTGGTAGAAAATTCACCTTTTTGGTTGGAAATTACATTTAAAATCGAAATATTTGATCAAAAATGCATGTGTTTGGTTAAAAATTATACTTTTTTGGTAATAATTAGTTTTTATTATTGAAAATTGAATTTTTCAACTAAATCTTTAACTAAATTTGTTATCGAAAATTTTTTTATAGACATTTTATATTTTTCGTAAAAAATTCATTTGCTTTGTTGAAAACCTAACTATTTCGTTAAAAATTTATTGTATTCGCTTAGAAACTTATTTCTATAACTGGAAATTAAAATATACTTTTTGTTGTTGAAAGTTAATTTATTTTTACTTGAAAATTTTGTTGAAAATTTTTCTTTTTTTGGTAGAAAATTAACCCTTGTGGTTGAAACTTTCATTGTAAATAGAAATATTTGTTTGAAAACTCATGTCTTCTGTTAAAAAATCGTATGTACCCACATAAATTTCACCGTAATATGCACTGAATTTCAAGTATAAAAAGATAAAATAAAAAATTGTTCGATTTATTGTTCAAATTTGTGGACTTTCGAAAAGACTTCAAGGAATGATTCATTAGGTGTGTAGGATTTTACTTAATCATATTTAAACATATTAATTGAATTTCTGGAAACACAAAAAACTAACTAACATTAATTATGCCCATTTAGAATGGTGAAATTTAAACACCACATCCATTTAACCTTTCACATTCTTCATCAAATAAATGCTCCTCCACACTTTTTGATATAAACCTTCAAATAATATTAGTTTTATTATCAATAATTAATATAATATTATTATTAAACAAAATATTAGTCAAAATTTGACTGGAGTTATTATAAAAAGCGATATTTAAAACCTCATTTTTTCTCATCATCACAATATATATTTCCATGCCTACATAATTTCATATCGAAAGCGTCTAAAATGCAACAATTTACACTTCATAATTAGTTAATTTAAAATTTAGACTATTTGAACTTGAACAATATTTGACAGTTGAAGACTTCATAAATGAATAATTCTGCAGGTGTTAAAATAATTTTTAATTGAAAACCTATCTCTAATAGACATCAATTATCTCCTATGCACCAGAAAACAAGAAAGCTTTACTAGTGTGTAAAGACGATTATGATTTCCGGATACTTAAAAAAATCAGCATCCATAATATCAAAAATAGGAAAATAATCATTTTTTTCAACATATTTTGATAGAGCGCAAAACAAAAAACGTTTCTTAAACGATTCAAAATTAATTATGATTTCCAGGATCCTCGAGTCATCGAATTTGAAATTACACACTTTTAAAATCTTATAAATTTGTAAACATTTATTTGTAAATTTTAATCTTTATTGGTTTGAATGAAATCATTAAAATGTTCTTAATGATTGTGTTTAGTGCTTTTTCAGAATCGTAACGTGCATTTAACGTGCATTCAATTTTAAATTCTGAAAACTTGAAATTCAAAATTATTCCATTTTTATTACAAGGAATATTCAACAACAAAAGAATAATTTCTTATGCTTTGATGGTAATTTTTCTTTTACTGAAAGCTTCTAAAGAAAAATTGTCAAATTTTTTATAGCTTTCAATTTGAACGAGGTGAGAGTGATTTTTTCTTTGATTTACTAATTTTGCAGGCTTCAGAGGTTTACATATTTCATTTTAAAGGCTGCTTCTTTGAATTTTTCACAATCATATATTTTTTTTAAATCATTCTCTCCTTTTGAAGCCCGTAGAATAAAACGCATTCAAATTAGACAAAGCTTCTTTGTCACTCGTGCTGTTGTGTTTAACCGAATTGCGTAATTTTTGAGCCGATTTCTCTTAACGTGAATACATGAAGATGAAGTAGATTGAGTGTGTAAATAATTTTTTTTTTCACTTCGAGGCGACAAGGCCTGTTTACAAGTTTCACAATATTACCTTCGTCCCTCACAACAAAATGATATCCTTGGCATATCCCTAGGATATCTCGGCAGGATATGTGATATCCTGAAAAATGTCCCAAAAATCTCCCGGGATATCCGTGGCATATTCCAGGGATATCGAGATTTCCGCTCCTGAGGATATCGTGACAGGATATCCTGACGATATCCCGCACGGATGTCCACGGGATATCCCAATACTGTAGTAAAATGTCCCAAGAATATCATGATATTATAATAAAAAATTCTGCTGATATTCTAATATATTACTACTGAATTCAAAATTCAAGAAATAAAAAGGAATATATATGAACAACAATTTTATTGTTTTTAAGACATTTTTTAATTTTTATTTTACATGTTTTAGGTACAATATGTATATAAAAGCTCGCTGGAGGTTATAGATATGTATATCCGCGGATATTTGTGGCAATGGATGAAACTATCATGAAAAATTTTATACCATTTTTGATGTGTCCACTTCATTAATTAATTTTTTCATGTTTTATATCAACTTTTTATTATTACATATTTTATTTTTCTTTATATTACTATTTGAAAAGCAAACCTTCCATTAATTAATTGAAGTATACATTTATACATTTTGTGCACTTTTGAGGTTAAGTTGACTGTAATGAAGAAAAACCCGAAACTTCTGATTTTTAAACCTGCAGTTTGCACGGCTTGCATGCATGAATTCATTGAAATTGATATACTACTAATGTAAAATTTGTTTACCTTCTTTCATGATTTTGCCAAATTTTGATTTAGTTATACGCGGTCAACAACATGTCACAAGTGTTGAAAAAGACCAGACTGAAACGTTATGAAGACGTACGGCTCTAGATACTATCTTCGATTCTTATTTGTAGCTCCGGGAAAAGATTTTGTTTAAAATAATGATGAGTTTGTTTATTTAAAGCACAATGAGTATGAATTATTTGCATATGATACCTATATGAATTTTTATAATATTATAAAAAATTATATTACATACTAGGATATCTTGGGACATCATTTTCATGTTTTCTCTAGTATTCCAGTATTAAAGTTTGGAAGTCTCTTATTTTTTGATAGTTAAATTTGAAGTATTTCCATTTTAAATGTGCAGTGTTTTTAGTACGTTCAGAATTATTGTACGTGGTATAGTTTTCTGTTCTTCAGTTTTGGAAGTTTGCAATTTCAAATTGCACATTGCGAAGCTGGCTTCTGATTTGATATTGTAAAATTCTTAAAAGTTGAAATTCAAAATTATTTGATTATTGGTACTAGGAACATTCTAAATTAAAGGAATTTAAGTTTTCGTTCCATTTGTAAGCCCGTTCGCCCTGCTTTTCTCCAGGCAATTCCACCGCAAAAGGGCATAAGCGCCAAAGTTTGGAATTCTAAAAGAACTTAAGTGTGAACATTCCTCAGAGGAAAAGTTGCTTTTGTTTATTTGAAAGTTCCTTTTTGTTTATTGCTTTTGATTTGGAAGAAGCCATATTATTGTATATAGTTAAGAACTGAGTTTCAGTTGAAGGAAAGGGACAAAGAATTTCAGATTATTGTGTATAATAAAACTAACAAAAACTGAAGAATTTTTAATGTGAAATTTTGTTATTACATTTTCAGTTGAAATAATTATTTTCATCTAATAAAAAGGAAATTGAAAAAAAACAGTTAAATTTTCAAGCAAATTGATGAATCTTTAATAAAAAAATTAATGAATACTTTCAGGAAAAAATATTTTAATTTTCAATGAAAAACTATTAAATTATACCAAAAAATAAGAATTTCCAGAAAAAGAGTTGGATCTTCAACCAAGAAAGATTTTGCAATAAATTGAGGACCAATCTTATTCAAAATGTTGAGTATTTAAGCCAGAAAAGTGAACTAATAAAGAAATTTGAATTTACAACCCAAGAATATGCATTTTCTATATACCAAAATGATTGAATTTTCGACTAAAGAAGACGAGCTTTCAACTAATTAAGTGAGTTTCCAACAACTGAAAAAGACCAATTTTGTAGCAAAAATGCAGTAGCTTCATTATTAGTAAAAAAAACAGTTGACCAAAATTAGCTGAATTTTTAACCCAAGAAATGAATTTCTATAAGAAAAAAATCGACGAAAAATGGAGTAGTTGAATTTTCGGTTGAAAATGTCCATTTTAAAAAAAAGTTGTTAAATTTTCAACCAAGGAAATGAACTTCCAACTAAAATTATCAATTGTTAATCAAAAAATTAGTTTTTAACTAAATAGTTGAGTTTTCAAAACAGAAGATGAATTTTCTACCAATAAAAGACAAATCTTTTCAACCAAATATTTTTACTTTCAATGGTTGCTTTTTTTAATGGTTACTTTCAATTTCTATAAAATGTTCCACTTTTTGTCCATTTTTCAATTCAAGTAAAGTATTAATAAATTTTAGTTGACAAAAATAATTATTTGAACATTTTGATGTTATTTTCAATGATATTCAACATGAATAATATTAGAGAGCTTCGGTTTTTCCTAAAATTTTGCAACTTTTTTCCACTTTTAACTCAATGAGGTGAAAATTAATGCAAGTTGATAAACACAATTGTTTATACAACTGATTATTGTTCAGAACTATCTTCTCTTGGAAAATTGCTAAAAATTTGCGGTTTTTTGAGAGATACTTCACTTGGCTTCAGCTTTTAATTTATAAATTAATAATACATAAGCATTAGGGAGGATAATTTTTCGAACATTCTCTTTCTTCTTTGTAAATATTTTTTTCTAAAATAAAACAGATATTTATAATATGCTTCAAATTTTTTTAATTTTACGTGAAGTTGTTACTAAAAGCTATTTTGTTTATATTACGAATTTCAATGATATTCATTGTTTCTTCTTAACTTAAGAGGCAAAGAAAACCTGAAAACTGCAAATAAATCTGCGACTATCTAGCATTACTCTAAGAGAAGATAGTGATAACCAAAAAATAAATGGTTTAAACAATTCTGTTCTATTATCTTATAAAAGTTATTATTTCACTTAGTGAAAAGTGGAGAAACGTTAGAAATTTCAGAAGAACTGCAATTATCTAGCATTTATTTAAGAGGAAATAGTTGAAAACAATGATAATTTGTTTGATGTTCGTGAAATTTCATTAAAACTCGCTATAAGTGAAACGTGGACGAAAAATTCAATATTTTAGAAGAAACCGAAACTTACTGAAATTATTTTGATATAATATTGTTAAAAATAATAATAATTGGTGTCAAATATTATTTATGTTCAATTAAATTGATTATTGTCTCGCTCTAAGTGAAAAGTTTGAAACATAATTCAGAAGAACCCGCCACTTTCTAATTCTGTTCTGAGAGAAAATTCCTATAAAAAAAAACTATATTGCTTAAACAATTATGTTAGTTCAGTTCAATTAATTATTCACTTATTTTAATTGAAAAGAAGACAAAAAGTGGTATTAAAAAGCCGTTAAAAATATCAATTTCAATTGATTTCAAGATCGTAAAAAGTTTGCATTTTCCTCAACTTTGCTCGAGCAATAAGCAGGCAATGTTCTAAAATTGGAGATAGGCAACGTCACGCTTAAAATTTCACAATATGACCTTTTTATTGTTGTGATATAGAGTCAAGCATGGTACATTGGTACACCATCGCGTCGTTTTATTAAACATCTCTATTTTTAACTATCTTTATTTTTTAAATCAGAGATTTACTTGTTTCATTTTAAAGGCTGCTTCTTTGAATTTTTTTAAAATTATAAATAGATTTTTTAATTAGTCTCTACTTTTGAAGGCCGTAGTTAAAATTGGCTACCTAAGAAAAGGTATTTTTTTTCCACTCTATTGCGTATATCACCCTATATCTAGATGTCATCTTAAAAAGTCTCGGATAGGAGGAGGAACCAGTAATAATTTATAACGAGATGTGCAATAACGGGAGTATGTACTTGAAATAACTCAAAGAAAAAAATTATTGATGCAACTAAAGACTTTATTTTATTGTATTTACATTTACATTCTTTTTAGACATTTGCACACAAAAAAGCCATATATATATACACAATTACCCTATACCGTCTGCAGACGGATTTTTATTACAGCTGCTCGCATTTGCTTAGATCTTTAGCCAAGGGAGTGGAAAACTGCAGAAAACCTTTCCCGAGCGCAGCCGGTTGCCGACAATTATTCGTCGTCTCCTTACTAAGTAAGCACTAACTTAACTGGACGCTTGTTTAGCGGCTGGAGAGGTCTAACATTCGACACGTCTCCCCCGTCCAACTTTATTTTCCTGAATCCATTTAGCTGGAAGAAAAAGTAGGAATATGAAATAGTAGTAATAAATAAATTATTAAACTCATTTCCGTATATATTCCTTATATTCTTACCAGGTTTTTGGAAATAGCCATAGCAGTTAATCCAGGTTCGAACCAAGTCACAGATTCCGAGCAAGGTGGATAATCTAAAGAGCCTTTGTAAAACAGAAATGATACTGGAAAAACTTCACCTAGAAAACTTGCTAAGGGAAACGGTTTTAGCGCAGCTGTTAAATTTATGGATCGCACCTCATGTATAATTTTTTCCAGGTCCTCGAACAAAGGTTGGGGTTTAAAATCTGGATTCTGAAATTTGAAGGATGAGTCAGGAATATACGATTTTTCGTAAAGACAAGTTCAATTTATTTTCTTCTTAAATCTTGTAGGACATGCATTTTTTGATAGGAATTCAAAGGATTCAAAAAATTTTTCAATATTTTTGTAACATTCAAGGTATTTTTAAAGGCTTTAAATGCTTCAAGGGATTTCGAAAAGATTTATAATATTCCAGGGTATTTATGAAACGATTGTTCCGGACCTTTAAGGTTTCAGGATATTTTGAGAAATCCCAATTGATTTTATAAAATTTCTAAGGATCCCAATGATTTTGAGAGATTATAAAAGCCCTCAGGGTTTGGTAATAAATTTTCCAGAATTTCATGAAATGATATATTTCATGTAATTTTACGGCAACTTATAATATTTAAATGGATTTCATAGAATTCATTCACAAAAATTGATTTTTTAATACTTAGGCATTTCTTGGGATTTCCTCAAATATTGCAAAAATTATTTCAAACTTACTAAATTGAATGAATTTTTGCATATTTTTTAATTTTTACACCATCATTAAATTCCTCTAACTTTTATGAAATTCTTTTACACTCACTTCAAGTTTACTTAAATCAACTGAATTGAAACAAAATTTAATACATTTGAGTTCTTTTGATCTTAACTTGAATTGTTTTGCAGTCTTAAGAATTCAACCTTTTTTAATTCATTTTAATTAAGAGAAACAATAGTCACATGACTAATGCATTTAACATTTCATTTATTTATTATTAATTTGCATTAGTATTGTGATTATAGTTTTTTTAATTGAAACGAATTCAATAAAATTACATTCCTAAGACTTCAGAACAATTCAAGTTAAATTTAAAAGAATTCAGATGGATTTGAAAAAACTTTTCATGCCACCTTTCGTGTTAGAAATTAGTCACTTTTGGTCACTTTTTCGGTTCAAATAGGTTATTTTTTCCAAGTCAATTAGACTGTGGCAGCGCTGAGAATAATTAATTAATTTTTTTTAAAATTGCTTTGATTCCTTTTATGGAAGATTCTACATTAAAAATGTTACAAGATCATCTGCTCTTTAAATATTAGTGGACAGGACAAATTCAAAATTATTCTAGAAAAATAAGGGACTTTTGAAAATAAATTGTGCGACCAGCCTGAAAGGCAATCATCGTGAAATTTATAAAGTTGAAGTGGAAATAAATGTGAAAAAGTTACATATTCAGCCCCCCCCCCCCCCCCTTATTTCCTCACTTTCAGTTTCAGCAAGACAATGTTTGCGTATTATTTCGTAAAAATAATGAATAAACACTTACTAAAAAAAGGTGTTTAAACTAAATAATTTGCACTTCTTACTTGGGATTCATTTGAAACCTGGAGCCACACTTTAATTATTGCAAGACCGTCCTTCTGTGATTCAGCTTTCTCAAATGATTTCCACTCTTCTTTATAAAAATACAACTGCATCTCCATATCATAACTATTGAATAAAAATGATGACATGAAATTTATTATCGAAAATTTTGTCGCAATTCTAGCGGCAATAAAAATATTAAAAAAGCATTTTTTACTTACAAATTCGTGTATTCAGCTGTAGCCATTATATTCATGGACTCCGCCCACTTTTTATTTGTGGAGTTGAAATGAAAATTATTAGAATTATTTTAAATCTTCAGTAATGGTTCCATTAATTACTCACTAAATTTTAATTTTGTCATTTCACGAATTAAATAGTAAAAAGTCACAAATTTATTAAACCTAAAAAAGTTCTTGAGTGGAAATATTTACTGATTTTTGGGTGATTTTGGTTATCAAAAAATGAGTGAGCTTTCCTTGTTGATTGTTTTCGATACAGAATCAAGATTTTGAGGAATAATTTTTTAACCTGAATACGTAAGGTAAAATACATAGGTGTCTGAATAATTCTAGTGTTTTCTCGTATTCTACTTACAAGTCTCACAATATTGCATTCTCACTGTGTCAATAAGATCACAACTGCTACAATACCGCGTTTTTCTGAATAAATTTCACAATTTGTTTTTTTTTCAGTTCAAGTAGTAAAGTAACGCTAGTAAAACTAGCTTAATTAAAATACTTTAAATTTAGAGAGTTTAGAAAAGTTTTGGAAGACTTACCTTTCTTTGGGCCCAACGGAAAATGGTTTTGTCAAATACGTAATTCCCATGAAAGGGTCCACCAGTAAGACTTGGAGTTTTTCCAGACCAATCAGCTTTTATTTCCACTGTATTATAGAAAAGGTGAAAGAATGTATAAAATAAAATAAAGCAGAATTAAATTCATGATTCAAAATAATTAATGATCAGTACCAGTGTGACCAGTATTTTGAATTTTCATATTCTTTGGTAATGTATGCAAGTCTGTAAATTTCAATATTTCCTTGATAGATGGATAATCACCATCTTTGATGATTTCATCCATAGCCGCTGGGGATTGATGTGGCCCATCACATCCTCGATAATGTTTGCCCCAGTTTTTGACATCCTTATAAGTGAATGCACCTAGAAGAAACGAATAAAAATTGGGGTGTAATTTTAATAAGAAGAAATTATCTAAATCATTGCTTTCATTATTTGAATAATGTTTAAAGAAGCAATGCTTTTTCATTAATCAACCAAATATAATCGTATCTCTAATGTGTATCCATTCATATTTATTTTATAGCAAATTATGAAACGTGTTCAAAAAAAGTTTTGAAAATATTACTTACTTGCCCCTAAAACAAAACTTAAAAGAATAGCCGCTATCGGGTATCGCAGGTTTATTTCGAAACTCTGCATATTCTGAAATAAAAAATAAAAATACAATATTACAATCTAATATTTAGATATATTTTTTTAATTCTTACTTCTTTCTTGGTCCTCTTGAAGATCCAGCGGTATGATGAATAAATTGTAAAGTCTATAAATCGGATACTAGTACCCTGAAGATAGAATTTGCTCTTGAAGAAATGACTATATATAGGCCTACGTTCTTGTCTTCCTTATCTCGTTTTCTTATAGTTTATTATGCACGTGATTGTGGCGTAAATTTAGCTTTGTACAGGTTTTTAAAGATCGTTGCATTTAAAATTTGGTGATAACATAAGTGGAGCACACTAGATTCTTGAGTAGGGGAACACCCCCCCCCCCCCCCCCCCCACCCCGAGGGAAAAACTAACATTGACTTTAGCCTTCGCATTCTTCATTGAAGGCTCTTCTTGCCTCGTACATTTTTCAATGAAAAATAACTATATTCAATGCTTAAATAATCTCAAATTAAAAGCTAAATGTAAGTTCTTCCAACTTCAGAAAATTTAAATTGAAGATTATAAAAATATAACTATTTCAAATTTAGCATTATTTGATTCTGAAAAATTCATAAGAGAATTATCATATTTTTATGCCATAAAAAATATATTAATGTTAATTAATTAATTATTACAAAATAATAATTTGTTAAAAACATTGTTCTATTCAACAAGAATCATCTGCAATGCATCAACAAACAAGACATTCTAATAAATTGTTCCTCCGATCCACTCTAATGTATCTGCTCATAATTTTTATGTTTTCTCTAGTATTCCAGTATGTAAGTTTGGAAGTCTCTCAATTCTTATTCGTTCGATTTAAAATATTTTCATTTTTAAATGTGCAGTATTTTTAATACATTCAGAATTATGAAAGTTGTACGTGCTAGATTTTTCTGTTCTTCAGTTTTGGAAGTTTGCAATTTCATATTGCACATTGCGAAGCTGGCTTCTGATTTGTTATTTGAAAGTTCTAAAAGGTTGAAATTCAAAATTATTCAATTTTGTAGTACAAAAGAAGAATTTTTAACAAAATAGTTGAATTTCCAACCTAAAACGGTAATCTTTTAACCCTTCAAGGGCAACGTGGGTGTATGGCCACCCCAACGGAACAAAAAACGCATATTCCCTGTGTACAGGTTGCAGGAAGGCTTCCCGCTTTAATTACCTTTTCTTCTAGTATCACTTTAGCCCCTGCTACGGGGAAGTTGCCGCTGGAGGTAAGAAAAAAAATTGTTTCTGTTTTTTATTTCATAACAAAAGTGAAAAAAAGAAATTTTTTTTTTTAGCACCGGGTTTCGAGAAATATTTGGATTCAATCCAAAATACCTAGAATAAATGAAGAAACTATCCAGGAAAGTTTTTCAACAGCTGATCAATTGTTTAAAAATTTATTGTATTTGTTATCAACAAATATGAGAGTGAAAATGGATTCATGAGGATTGACAGTGATTCGTCAATTGATTCGCACCAAATATGAATCATTTAAAGTCAGAAACTGATTTTTAATTAAACTCATGAAGGACAGTAAATAATTTGTTATTTAATCAACAAATTTTATAAACAATTGGCCATATCAGGTATTTATGATGTGATAAATGAAGTTTTTTCTACTGAATCTAACAAAAATTATAGAGAAATATCACTCACTTATCAGATTTAGTCATTCAATAACAATTGATGATTGTTTAAACAAATTTAATTAACGAATGCACTGTTCGGCTATTTTCAGAGGTAGGAACTTGATTCTTTCAACGTAATAAAGTGTAAATGACTAATTTTTGAACCTTTCGGGAGTTTACATAACAATAAACAATTTCCATTGTTGACAACAATTATATAAATAAATTTGTATCCTCTAAGGCATTTTTGGAGATAAAATTGCGTTTCTATGATGTTATTAACAGCTTATTTTTTACCAAACACTCTTTGCTATCAGTCGATAACAATTGATAATTGTTTAAACATGATTAATTAACAAATGCACTGTTTGGCTATTTTCAGAGGTAGACATTGGTTTTTACAACGTGATGAAGTGTAAATGACTAATTTTTTATCCCCTAGGGAGGAACAATGTTACAAATATTATCAATCAACTATTTTAGTTGTTAAATGCAATTACAATTGGCATCTTAGGCATTTTTTGCTAAAAAATGATAAAAATTTGTTGATTTAATTATTGTTAAAAACTGAAATTCTTGATTGTTATGCAGACTCCTTAAAAGTTTAAAAATTAGTCGTGTACATATCATCACGTTGAAAAACTCAAGTTTCTACCTCTAAAAATAGCCAAACAGTACATTTGTTGATTAATTATGTTTAAAAAATTAGCAATTTTCATCAATTGATAGCAAAGAGTGATTGGTAAATAATAAGCAGCTAATAACATCATAGAAACGCAATTTTGTCTCCAAAAATGCCTAAGACGACGGAAATTTGTTTCTTTAATTGTTGTTAACAATTGAAATTGTTTATTGTTATATAAACTCCCTAAAGTTTTAAAAATTAGTCATTTACACTTGATTATGTTGAAAATACCAAGTTTCTACCTCTGAAAATAGCCGAACAGTGCATTTGTTAATTAAATTTGTTTAAACAATCATCAATTGTTATTGAATGACTAAATCTGATAATTGAGTGAAATTTTTCTATAATTTTAGTCGTGTTAAGTAGAAAAAACTTCATTTATTTCATCATAAATACCTGATATGGCTAATTGTTTATGAAATTTGTTTATAAAATAACAAATTATTAATTATCCTTCATGAATTTAGTTGAAAATTGATTTCTGACTATAAATGATTCATATTGAGTGCGAATCAATTGACAAATCACTGCCAATCCCTATGAATCCATTTTAACTCACTTACTTGTTCATAACAAATTCAATAAATTACTAAACAATTGCTAAGCTATTTGACAACTTTCCTTCATTATTGGCTAACTTGATTCTAGGTATTTGGGATTGAATCCAAATATTTCTCTGAACCCGGAAATGCGCCATTAAAAATTTAAACGCAATCAGGAAATATAAATTCTCAACAAAGAATGAAATTTTTGATATTCCTACCAGAATTTTTAAATCATTAATTGGAAAAAATTATTTCAACAAAATAGTTACATGATCAACCAAAAAAAAAATGAAGTCCCAAAGAAAAATGTAATAGTTGATGTTTCGACTAAAAAATACGAATTTACAACAAAATATTAGAATGTTTAACTAAACCAGATTCAAAAAAAAAAAATAAATAAATTTCCGATTCAGAAAGAAGAATTTTTATCAAAAGAGTTTAATTTTTAACCAAGAAAGGTTTCTTCAGTCAAGATAGAAAAAAATTCAAATACAAATTCTGCAATTTTTAAGCCAGAAAGGCAAATTTTCTATCAAATATCTGAGTTTTCAACCCCCAAATATGAATTTTGAACAAAAAAGTAAATTTTCCGCCAAATAATTGAATTTCCATCAAAACAGTTGCATTTCCAACATTGAAGGTTAATGTATGCTTCTGAAGAATAAATAAACTTTTGAACGACACCAGTTTTTCGGGTTTAGAGGAGGGGAAATAGGTTAATGAATTACAAAATATCTGAGAAGAACGATTTGTACCTCTCCAATTTATTTAGAAAATATGACTTGACGAAATGGGAAGGATTGAAATATTGTAGTTTTCAGAAACCAAATGTTAAAAATCAAAAATAATATGCAAGAAAGTGGCAGATGAGGGCACTAAAAAAGTATCATCAATTTAAAGCTGAGTATTATATGTCTGGGTTTTACATGCAAGCAAATTGCATATTTGGTAAAATTTATATCTTCATAATTGTCTTATTTTCGGGAATAAAATGAATAAATAAATGAATAAATGATAGATAAAAATAAGTAATAATGAATAATAATAATAATAAATAATGAATGAATCTTTTCAAATTGTTGTTTCTCAAGTATTTTTCTAAACTAGGATTAAAAAAGATGTTAAACATCTGAGAAATGATAAATGATAAATAATCGTTCGCGGAATAAAATGAACCATTATTAATTAAAATGCAATGAAAATTACGACTTTTGTATTAAATGGAAGGAAAAATTTTTAATATGTTTAGAGGCTCTCAAATTTAAAAAATATTTCCCCTAACATCTAGGGTGACCCAAGTTTCTAATTTTTCTTAAACTAAGTTTCAGTATAATAATATTATAATAATATTCTGTTTGATTGATGCCAAAAAGTTACGTTTTTCCGAAATTTCCAACTTTTCGACCACTTTTTACTTAGAGCGAAGTAAAAATTAATACAATTTGGAAAACATAATTATTTGAACGAATTATTATTCTTGATAACTATCTTCTATTGTAATGCTAGGTAGATGCGGTTTTTTTAAGGAAATTTCCAAATTTGCTTCCACTTTTTATTAACGAACAAATAATGAATAGAAAATAGAGTGAATCATTTTTTATACAATCTCTTTTTCGTAAATATATATTTTTTTAAATAAAATAGATATTTGAAATATTTTTCAAAGTTTTTATATGCATCATATTGAATATGAATTTCCTTCGAAGAAGTTTCTAAGAATCTTCCTGTTTGAATTTTCAATAATAATCATTATTTGTTTTCAACTAAAAAGACAAAGAAAAGCTGACAATTCGAAGAAAATCGCAACTTTCTAGCATTACCTTAAGAGAAGATGTTACCTACCCTACTTGGAAAACCTGGAAAACATCGAATTGTCAGCAAATTTTTATATACCTGAAAAATTCTGGAAATGTCAGGGAATTTTTCACACAGCGTGCCTAATTTTTTCTTCAAATTGCAATATAAAATTAAATAAAAATTATTTTTCATTCGTAAAAGCAGCTTTGTATTTCTCTTTTACACTATTTTGTTGAAAGTTTTTTTTTGTATTAAATGAATGTTTTTAACTAAAAATTTTAATGTTTCATTTTTTTTTGGAAATTCATCGTTCTTATTGAAATATTCAAGTATCTGGTTGAAAATTTATATATTTTTATTAGAAATTAATCTCTTCAATTCGGTAGAGTGAATGACGCCCGAAACAAAAGACCTTGGATACTAATGAGCCCGAGTGGTGAACCTGACATAACAATCTTGTGATCGCTAGAGAGATTGATCAGCAACCTGGGTCGAAACAGTGTCACGGATACTGTATTGTCACAAGTGTCACAGACACTTGTATTGATTCAATTAACTTGTTTCTGAGCGAACACGTAAAATATATTATTATTAATACAGACTAGTAGAAAAAATGTATTCAAGTTCTAAAGATTACATTTCATAATGCCTAAAATTGTTTCACATGGTTCTTGTGTATACATCCGGGTACCCGGGTGCCCATTCTGGTTGGATTTTTGCATGCCAATAGAGTAAATGGAGTAAGTTTCTCTTGGGGCCTTCGAACCGTCGTTATTTGGCTCAATTATAAGCTAATAGAGTATTTAGAATTTATTTATGATTTTGTTGTGTGCAAAAATAATCGATTTAAAATTAAACATAAGTTTTGGACACGCCCACAGTTTACCCGATTGCCCACAATATAACAATTCAACTTTGAGTGGATTATTAATTTCTTATCAAGTTATTGGATTCATGAACGCGAAACGTGTGGAGTGACAATAAAATCAATAATGAATAAATAAATTATTTATTATTCGTTACATTATATGTGCGGCATCCCGAAGTGCAATATTATGCATCAGGTTGCAACTAAAAATTTAATATTCATTTTTCGTCGAAATATTTTCTTTCAATAGACATTTTATCTTTTTAGTTGAAAATTCATTCATGTGGTTGAAGATTTAACTATTTCATTAAAAATTCATTTTATTTAGTTAAAAACTTATTTTTCTAACTTAAATCTAAGCTATTCTATTTTTTTCGGAAATTCGTCTTTTTGGTAGCATTATAACCTTATTGGTTGAAAATTCAACTATTAGGTTGAAAATTACATTGAAAATTAAAATATTTAGTTGAAAATTCATATATTTTGTTTAAAAGTATTCTTTTTAGTAGAAAAAGAGTGTTCTCATTTGAAATTTCATTTTTTAATTAAGAATTTATTTTTATTGACCATTGATTTTTCTAACGAAAAATTGTACTATTCCATTTTTCGTCCAATTTTTTTTTCTCTTGATAGACATTTAATCTTTTTGGTTCAAAATTCATCTATTTTCTTGACAATTCATCTTTTTTTGGTAGCAGTATACCCTTTTTAGATAGAAATTTTATTGAAAATTAAAATATTTGGTTGACAATTTATGTGTTTTATTAAGAATTATTTTTTTGTGGTGGAAAATTAATGTTTCAAGTTGAAATTTCATTTCTTTGGTTAAAAATTAGTATTATTCATTGAAAATTAACTTTTTAACTAAAAATCTAACTACCCAATTTTTCTTCTGAATTTTATCTTTTTTTATAGACATTCAATCTTTTTTAGTTGAAAATTCATCTTCTTTGTTGAAAATTTAACTATCTGGTTAAAATTTTATTTCTTTTTTGATTGAACATGCATCATTTTAGTTTGAAGTTCATTTCTTTGGTTAAAAATTCAACCAATTTGGTTAAAAATTCGTTTTTTGTTGTTGTTGAGAATCAATATTCTTCTAAAAGTGTAGCTATTTCGTTTTTGGTAGAAAATTCATTTTCTTTTTAGTTGAAGATTCACTTATTTTGTTGAAAACTCATATTTTTGAGTCGAAAATTCAATTATTTTGGTAGAAAATGTACATTTTCGGGTTGTTAATTCAATGTTCTTTTCAAAAATTCGTCATTGTGACGTATGAACTCAATATTATTGATGAGATTTTCGTTTTTTATTGATTAGTAAATCAACTTCTCTTGATAATTCACATTTTTTGGTTCAATCTAACGGTTTTTCATTGAAAATCAAAAACTTTCGTTCTGACAATGTCAATCATTACGCTTATTGTTTTGAATTTATTTTTTTCTGTCAAAAATTCATCAGTGTATTTGAAAATTTAACTATTTTGTTGAAAATGACATTTTTCTTGGTTTAGAGTTAATTATTTCAACCAAAAATTTAATAATAATATTTTTAATTAATAAAGCTTAATCAACCGAAACTCAATTCTTCATTATATGTGTGAATTTGTCCAGAGACGGAATCCGGTAATGTGCGTGGTTTAAGAAGTCGATACTGAAATACTCTAAGTAGCTTACATACCCTGAATAAATACCCTAAATACCCTTATAAATCTTGAGTGAAAATTTTACGGCCTGTGCTGTGATAAAAAGATTTTTTTTCATCAAAACATCATATTTTCTATAAAGAATCATTGGGTTTGAAAAAACATATTTACATTTGGATGATAATATGTTATCTTAGCGTTCTTCACCAAAAAATAGTTATATTAGGCAAAAATACAACAATTCTGTATTAAAATCAAATTTATATATTAAATCATTTTTTCCTGAAAAATGATCTCCATTTGCTCCGCTAAGAATCGAACCACAGAACTACTGATTTCCGGTCAGGTGCTTTCCCATTAAGCTACTAGAGAGATCAAGAGAAGATACTTTTTTCATAAATACACACATTATCTTGCTATTTGGTAGGAATTAAAAAATTTCGAAGAATGTGTATTATCATTAGAGAATAACAGAAAATATTCAACGTCTTTTCAGACTAGGTGAAGCTATGAAAGAAAAATTATTTTATATAATTTGTTTCTAAAAAGAATAATATTAAATATTTTCTGTTATTTTCTAGTGATAAAACAGATTCCTTGAGAATTTTGATTTGTATCATCTAGCAAAATAATGCGTGTATTTCTGGAAAAAGTTTCTTTTCTCGATCTCTCTAGTAGCTTAATGGGAAAGCTCCCGATCGGAAATCAGTACTTCTGTGGTTCGCTTCCCAGCGGAGCGAAATGAGAAGATCGTTCTTCATAACAAAAATTATTTAAAATAATTTTTCCTCCATAGCTCCATCTAGTGTGAAAAGACATTAAATATTTTCTGTTATTCTCTAATGATAATACAGATTCTTCGCAAACTTTATATATTAGTTCAAAAATTGCTTAATACTAAAAAAACAATAATCGCTTGAGTAGCGTGCTTGTTTGTTTTCTATTTGAAATAAAAATCATTTCTCATCACTAAATTTATTTTGAGAAAGACTATCTGTGTGCCAAATATTCTTCGAGAGTGGCAGCTCGATCAGTCATCAAATTCGGTGGTTCTCGAGGAATTGGTAAAAGAGTCGCGTACAAAGATCCAGATGGGTTAACATGAAACACATGCCTTTTTTGTAATTCTTGCAAACTACGACAATTTTTTAAGAGCGGTTTGTATTTTTTGTCGTACATAGTACGAAATTCTGCAACCTGAAAAAAAGTATTTTTAGTTTCATGTATGTATAAAAAATTAATCTCGATTTTTAAAAATAAATTCAACGTCTAAGTATGGATCTGATTTCCTTTTTGCACTAACATGGACCTGAGGTCTCACAGACCGCTGTATATATATTTTATATCAAATTTAATAGGCAAATAAGTTTTTCATTGGAATAAGTCATAAGTTAATTAATTTTATCATTTTTTTATTATTTATAATCTTTTACACCAGTGCGGGAGGGACCCACATGTCAGAACCATGAGACCGCACGGCCATACTCAAAAGTTAACATAGATAAGAATTTACTTGTTTTGGAGATATTGCAATTGGTTCTCTACTAACAAGCCACAAAACAGTGTGTGTTCGGTGCGAAAGAGGAACAGAGCCCCAATACACGAAATAATCTCTCGTAAATGGTCTCAGAATTTTTGTTATGAGCCACGGATTTAGACGAATTGAAGAATTTGGATTTTGAATAAATGGAATATTTCCTACGATATCTTCTAATTCAGGATTTGGGTCCGTTTGTAACTGAAATGAAAGATTCATTAACTTGTAATTCTTCAGAAGACAGTTACATTTTCAATCCGAGATAAATCATTTTTGAAAGAGGCAGTGAAGTTTCTGATCCAAAAGATAAATTTTCTATCCAAAAAGACGAATTTTTAACAAAATAGTTAAATTTTTAAACGAGTAATTAAATTTTAATCTAAAACGATGAATCTTTAGCAATAACAAAATTAAACTTTTAACGAAGAAGTTCAAATTACAGCCAAGTAGTTAAATTTTCCATCAAAAAAGATTAATTCTCAATTAAAAATACGACAGTTGATATTTCAACCATAAACAAATTTTAATTTCAAACTGAAAACAGTAGCCTTTAACAAAAAAGGTGAACCCTCAGTGAAAAATGTGATAGTTTAACAAAATAGTTGAATTTTCAAACCAGAAGAAACTTTTCAGTCAAAATAGAAAACAAAATTCAGACGAATTGTTGAATTTTCAAACCAAAAAGATGAATTCTCTAGAAAAAAGTAAAATTTCTTTTCCAAAATATAAATTTGCAATCAAAAAGATCAACGAGAATTATAATAGTTGATATTGAAACCAAATATTTCAACAAAATCGCTGAGTTTTCAACCAAGAATGATTTTCGAGTCAAGAGAGAAAAAGAATTTCAACCAGATTGTCGAATTTTCAAACCACAGAAAACGAATTTTTTTTAAACAGTTGAAACCCGAAAATATGAATTTGAATCAAGAAAGTTTGTTTTCAAAAAGGTATTTGAATTTTAAACTCAAAACTATTAATTTTCAACCTTAAATGGAATTTTTAAATTTGCCGTTCAAAAAATTGATTAAAAAAAAATAATTTTCAACAAGATAGTTAAATTTTGAAGCACAGAGATAGATCTTTAATAAGTAAATGATTTTATATCAAAGCAGTTCGATTTGTAACCAAGAAGATTAATTTTCAGCAAAAAAATAATATTTATATTTTCAATTAACAAAATTAATTTTCAACCAGAAAAGGGGATGGATTTTTAAATGAATAGTTGAATTTTCCAACAAAAAGCAGAATTTTTAATCAAAAGAGATGAATTTTGAACCAAAAATTTAATGGTAGATTTTGAACTTTTATTTAAAAGAATTAACTTTCAACAAGAAACCGTTGTATTTTCTTACTGAGTTATATTAACTAACTCAGCATTCAAACAAAAAAATTGGAAAAAGTAGGAGTTTCTTCAAAACAGAGGGAAAAAAAGGATTCTTCAAAAGAATAAATTTACTTTCGGTATTTTTAATATTGAAAATTTTTGTGATTACCTTAAAAGCATAAACTAAAACAGCGACCCCATCAGTTTCACTTACAGCTAATTCTTGAGAGCGATATTCACTTTTGAAATGAACTGCATGCAATTCCATTGGCGAACTAAAATATAAACATTTACGTAAATAATACAACAATTTTGAAGCATTTTGAAAAGAGCTGTTAGAATTCGTAGAAAGCATTATAAAATCCCTTAAAAATTAAGTAAATTATTTGAATGTATTTTTTTTTTAACTTAAACATAAAACTGTCAAATTATGCAACAAAATTGCAGAACAAGCCTTAAAAAAAAAGTATGTTTCGAGATGTTTCGAGACCATCTAGGCATCCTCATCAGGGATGGGTAATACAAAAATTATCCTTTTGTGTTTTTGTCCCTAAATCCAATGTAGGATTCAAAATATTTTTACAAAAACTAGAGTTCAAGATTTTCTATGAATGAAAGCCGTTCTCTTGATATCCGCAATAATAGCCTTTTCAAGGAAGATCCTTTGAATATGTTAAGAAAATTTTCAGAATAAGTATATCTTGTACACCAAGCCGCAATTATATTATATTCCAATTATCTAGGAATTTTAGTTTATTAATTGTCGAAATAATTTTCAACATTTCTGAAGACACCAATTTAAAATAAATTTGTTGAATATTTGCTGAAAAATAAAGGAGGAAATTTTCTTTGAAAAGAAATTACTAAAATGATGGGTGTGTTTGATCACTATGCAAATGTTAAAAATTCATTTTGTAAATTTTGGAAAATATTTCATGTAGAGACTCTGAATTGGTTCTTTAAGAATTGGCTTTTACAATCTCTTTTCTATAAAGCTGCGTTCCCTTTTTTCAAGTTTAGGGCGAAATGAGAGACTTTTTACAGTTTGCGTTGTGTTCTTGAACTAGAAAGTCGTCTTTTAAAGTCAGTGAATATATATCTAGAAAAATGAAATTTAATTGTTGCCCAATGTGATTAAGAATACTTTTTGAAAGAAGAGTTTTTAATCGCTCATTCGATTTGAGGACAAAAACAACAAAAGGTATTTCCTTTTGAGCTTTCTTGTGCAATTTTTTTGAACAATTTGACTATTTTCAGTTTTTTTTAAATTTACTTTCAAATATTTAATCAACAGAAACATTAGGCCAAAGAGCCTGCTGTCGTTCTGCAGAGTTAAATTCTTTTTACAGTGCTCAAAAGTTCGATTCTTGGTCAAGCCTAAAATAAATTAAATGTATTAACTGACATTCTCTGAAATTTTCAAATTTCTTGAAATCTTTGGGAACTCTACAAAATTCTTTTAGAGCAGTTAAAATTTTTTAAATGTTCTGAAATTCTCTGGATTTTTTAAAAATAACTCAAATTCTTTATAATCCTCTAAAAGTTTTTTAATTCCTATATCCTCACCTATATCCTTTGCAATTGTTGAAATCCATAGAAATAATTTGCGATCCCTTCAATATGAATTAAACTACACTTATTGCCAACGGCTTTTGAACAAATTAATCTTTCAAATCCCTGGAAATCTTTATAACCTTTTGAAATATTTTAAATCTTTGAAGATTCAATCAAATCCTCTCAATCTTGTAAAATATCTTGAAACCCCTTAAAATCGCTTAAAATGTTTGGAATCGGTAGGAATTCTTTGAAATATCATTCTATTCCATCAACTTTCCAAAGTTTTCTAAAAATCCCTTAAAATCTCTTGAAACAAATAGGTCCTTTGAAATAATTGCAGGTCATATCAAATTTTTCCAAGAAGATGGTCAAAATCAATAAAAATCAACTAAAATAACATTTAGCCTAAAGAACGTTAACATATTATTTTTGAAAACGCCTGTTTTAAATTCACTGGCTATGTAAAGTACATATTCCATGAGATTATTGAGGCGCCTGAGCTTCAAAGTGAAGAAAAATCGGTTTTCATCTCTAAAATTGAAGAAATCTAATTTTTAATGATACAAAATCTCATTTTCCTAGTAATAGGAGCAAAATATGAATTCAAATTCATAGTTAAAAATTGTTCTCCTTCCTGAAATCTATGAAAATGTACCCTTACCAGAAAATCTTCTCTATTTTAAACAAAAATTTTTAACGAAATACCTAAAATCTATTAAAGCTAAATTTATTTGATATTTTTATGTATGTCTGTCTTCTGCCTGCCTGTCTGTCTGTCTATTTGTCTGTCTGTCTGTCTTTCTGTCTGTATGTATGAATGTATGTATGCATGTGTGTGTATGCAAGAATGTATGTATGTATGTAAGTATATATGTATGTATGTCTGTATGTATATCTGCCTGGCTGTCTGTCTGTCTGTCTATCTGTAGTCTGTAATATCGTGTAGGCACGATAACTTTCGAAAGATTGACCAGATTGGATTGTGCTTCAGCACACTTTTAGAGGCCTAAAAAGAAAAAACGAGTTCGTTAACCACCTATTTAGGATAAAAATTCGAAAAGTGAGACCATTTTCAAAATTTTTGAGACCATTTTTTTAAGATTTAAAAATTCTATGTACTGCTATTCATGGTACTCGGAAACCTGAACAATTTATCTTTATGACTTTTTTCAATAAATGTTTCAAGAGAATAACAATATTTTTAAGATAACTGGAGAAATTTTAAATTACTTCTTTTCTAACGATTGATTCATAATCGTGAAGAAAATATAAGAAATTTATTACAGAAAAATGTCCATGGGCTTATATTGAATTTCCTATAATATTTTTTCATAAGGGTGTAACGACGATCAGAGTGATTTACAAACTCACTGCGTTCTATGCAATCTCAGGCCTGAACATTAATTTTTTTCAAATTATTTTTAATGAAGTGATTTAATGAGTGGTTCTAACCTTGCTCCGTCAAATCGATGTTCACTTCCTTCCATTTCGTTAACTCCCCAATGAAAGTGTATTTGAGAAAATACATATTTACTCAAAAATGGTCCGTCGGTCAAGTAAGCCCTTTCCTGTTGCCATTTGGCGCTCAAAATAACTTAAAAAGTCAAAAAATAATAAAAATTATTAAAATAATGAAATAGTCAAAACGAAGATTCTTATAAAAGTGTTTTCAAATAGAGTTCAAACGAAGGGAAAGCAACTCTGGTAATTCACTGGACTGGTGCAATTAAAAAAAAAATTAAGGTGCAATCCGCGTAATTCAGTGTAATCCGCGGCAATTTACTTGTAATCCGGCGTAAGTCAAGTGATTCGAAGTTATCCACTTATTATTCAGAGTAATCCACTTGTAATCTTTCGTAATCCACTTGTAATCCATGCATAACATGGAGTAATCTAGCCCTAATTTGAAGTAATCTAGAATAATCCACTTGTAATCCAGAAAATCCGAAGTAATTCAGGTAATCTCAGGTCGTCACTTGTAATCCAGTTAATTTGAACTAATTTTAATAATCTAAGTAATTAGCTTGTAATCCAGAGTAATCCAAAAATTCAGAGTAATTCACATAGGTGATCCAAATAGCTTTCAGATATTTTATTGAAAATTTGTTGTCTTTTTGTTGTTGAAAATTAATTTTCTCAACTGAAACTTTAACTGTTCCATTTGTGGTTGAAAGTTGATATTTTTTATTTGAAAACTAGTCTTTTTGAGTCCAAAATTAATCTTTTCTCGTGAAAATTCATGACCTTTTCTAAAACTCATCTATTTGATGAAAAAACAATCTACTTTTTAGGAATTTCAAAAATATTTTTAAAGTCATGTATGTTGGAACTTCGCCTTCTTGGGTTGAAAACGCAACTATTTTGGTAAAAAATTGATTTATATTGTTGAAAATTCGTATTTTTAGTTGAAAATTAATTTTTTTTTGCTGAAAATTTAACTATTCCATTTTTTGCTAAAAATATGTACATTTTAGTTGAAAGTTCAGCTACTTGGTTGAAAGTTTTTTGTTACAAATTTGTCTTTTTCGGTAAAAAATTAATCTTTCTCGGTGAAAATTCATGGCTTTGATTGGAATATTCAACTACTTAGTGAAAAATTAATCTGCGTTTTAGGAAATTCAACAATTTTATTAGAGTAATTTTTTTGATTGAAAATGCAACTTTCGTTTTGGAAATTCGTCTACTTGGGTTAAAAATTTAACTATTTTGGTAGGAAATTTAACTATATTTTTGAAAACTTGTTTTTTAGTAGCGAATCAATTGTTTTATGTGGAAATTTAACGTATTCATTTTTCATCGTAGATTTATTTTTTTTAGTTAAGAATTTATCTATTTGGTTGATAAATCATGTTTTTACTGAAAAATTTATCTTTTTTGGTAGAAAATCAATCTTCTTGGTTGATGATTGTACGGCTTCGTTGAAAACAGGACTACTTTATTGACAATTCATTTTTTTAAATTCATGTGTTTTGTCAAAAACACTTCTTCTTTTGGTAGAAAATTAATCTTCTTGCTTCAAAAATTCTACGACTTGGTTGAGAATTCACGGAATTTGTTGTAAATTAATATTTTTAGTAGAAAATTGGGCATCTTGCTTGAAAATAATCTTTTTGCTTGAAAATTGAACTTTTTTGCTGAAAAATGTTATCATTTTGTTGAAAATTCGTTCCTTTTTTGGGATGCAAAATCATTTTTAAAACTAAAAATTGAACTCTTCCACTTTTTAGTGTAAATTTATCTTTTTAGTTGAAAATTCATCTTTTTGGTTGGAAATTCTTTTTTTTGTCAACAATTAATTTTGTGAACTAAAAATTCAACGTATCTATTTTTGCTTGTAAATTTATCTTTTTTAGTTGAAAATTCAACCAACTGTTTAAAAGTATGATTTGATTTGATTTATTAAGCGATAACCTAACGGTACTTAACTTTTAATTAATAATTATTAATTAACAGTTGTTAAAAAGTTAAAAAGTCATTTTTTAGTTGATAATTCAATTTTTATCCGAAAATTTTATTTTTTGTTGAAGATTCATAATTTTAGTTGCAAATTTATCTCTTTGATTGAAAATTAAACTAGTTTGTTAAAAATTCATTTTTCTTTGTTGAAGCGTAATTTTTCATCTGAAAATTTATTTATTGCATGTTGAGTAAAAATTTATTTTTTTATTTAAGAATTCAAGTATTCCTTTGGAAATTCACGTATTATATTAAAAATTCCATAATTTTGTTAAAAAGCAATCCTGTTTGGTTAAAAATTTTCGTGGATCTAGTTTAGACAGTGTATCTACCGAAATTTTTTGCAATCTGGATTAATTTCAGGTAATCAAGAGTAATTCTATGTTTGAAGGTAATCCAGAGTAATAAAAAATAATCCGGAGTAATGCACCTTCGCAGGACCGTATTTTTAGAAGTTGTTTACCCCTCGAGTTCAAACTATTTTTTTTAATCTGAAATTATAAACATACCTGTATGCCCTGTATTCGTCAGTTTGAGTTTCTTTGGTGGAATATCGTAATTACACCATAAAAGCGGATTTAGCTCAGCTACGGTCATATTACTAATATTCAAATCTATAGGGGATGATAAGTAACCTTCTTCATGAACCAATTTCTGCATAAATCTCGCCTCTCCAACTCTTTGTTCATAAGTTTGGAAAATATCTTTCCATAAATTAAAAAAAAAATTTTAATTCAATCCTAGATGAACTTAAAGAACAATAGGATATTAAATAAGAAATACTATTTAAAAACATTACCCATTTGTCTGACAGTAGACTCAAATCCACTCAAATTCTATTATTTACTGCGTGAATATGACTTCTAGTGGCTGGTTTCAGTTCGTTTTTCCATCAATAAAGATTAGGAATTTTCTGCATCATGTGCTTTATTTGAAAAAAAAATCAATTTTAGGATTTAAAGATTTCAAAACATCTCGAAAATGAATCTGGAAGATTTGAAGTCAATTGTTCAAATTTTGTACAATTCAACCATTTTTTTTTAAACTGAATTATTTCTTAAGGTATTCAGAAGTTTTAGAAATTTTGAAAGGATTTGAAAATAACTAAAATGTTGAGAAAATTTAGAAGCTTCAAAAATATAGTTAAGAAATTTCAAACTTAAAAAGATTTTTAAAACAATAATTTCTAAAAGTATTTTTGAAGATTTCGAATAAAAAGAAGATTTTTAAGAATTTTGAAAGATTTAGAGAGAATCTAAAAAATCTTAAGATACATGCAAAGATTTATAATGATTTTTTATTAAATAAAATAAATTTCAATACAAAATTAAATGAAGATTTCACAACATTTATAATAATTTCCTACACTGTCGGAAAAGAATGTTAAATATTGCAAAACAAAATTATTAATTTTTCAATTTTACAAAATTTCAGACAAAGTTTGAGTAAGTTTGAGAGATATTTAAAAGCTTCGAAAAGATTTCAAAATAATTTTATACTTCAAAATATTTGTTTAAATGTCCCTTTTTTCAAAGATTTCGAAAAAAAGAAACATTTCAGGAATTTTGAGAGGATTTAAGAGAATAACAATTTTTTCAAGGTTTCTTGGGAAAATTACAAATAATATTTTTGGCTAAAACATTTATTTTAAGAGAATATTGACAAAGATTTTAGAAGATTTCAAATGATTTCTTCAAATTTCGGAAAGGAATGAAGAAGATTTTAAAGCAAAATTTTTTGATTTTGCAAGATTACAAAATTTTATAGAAAATTCAATTGAGTTCAACAGATATTTACAGGTTTTTAAAATATTCGAAAATAATTTGAAACTTGAAAAGAAGTATATAATAATAATTTCTAAAAGTAAATTTTCAAATATGTGGAATGAAAAGAAGCTTTTTAAGAATTTTGAAGAATTGAAAAGAAATTCTCAAGATTCCTAGGAAAATTTCAAATGACGTAGATTTTTGAATATTTTGAAAATGAATGTGAATGATTTTAAAGCAGAATTTGGTAATTTTTCAAGATTGCAAAATTTCAGAAGAAATTCAAGTTAGCTCAAGGGATATTTAAAAACTTCAGAAAGATTCAAACAAATTAAAAACAGTGAAAAGACTGTTTTTAAAATTCGAGGGAAAACTTAAAACGATTTTTCATTTTGAAGAAGAAAAATTTTTAGACATAATTTTAGGAAAAATTTGAGTCAGTGAAATTTTTTGGTCAAACATTTTACTGATTGGTTGAGAATAATTCTGTTTTATTTGAAGATAAAATTACTTTATTGAAACTTTATATATCTTGGATGATATAAAATAAAAAATTTCTGGTTGAGACATCAAGAATTACGAGAAAAATTACATTTTTATTAAGAAATAATTTTTTGTTGAAAATTCGTCTTTTTTGCAGAAAATTAATCTTCTTGGTTGAAAAGTAATCTGTTCTGGTTCAGTATTTAACCTTTTTATTCAAAATTTGTCTTCTCTGGATAGTTGAAAATTCACCTCTTCAATTAAGAATTGTGTTTAAAAAATTTTTTATTGAACTATTTGGTTGAAAACTCTAGTTTTTTTGTAGAAAATTTGTCATTTTTGTGAAAAATTAGTCTTGTT
>CAKNXH010001300.1:75899-89626 GCA_932178445.1 Andricus quercusramuli
GGGAAAACTTAAAAAGATTTTTCATTTTGAAGAAGAAAAATTTTTAGTCATAATTTTAGGAAAAATTTGAGTCAGTGAAATTTTTTGGTTAAACATTTTACTGATTGGTTGAAAATAATTCTGTAATCTGATTTGGTGCAGTATTTAACCTTTTTATTCAAAATTTTTCTTCTCTGGATAGTTGGAAATTCACCTCTTCAATTAAGAATTGTGTTTACAACATTTTTTATTGAACTATTTGGTTGAAAACTCCAGTTTTTTTGTAGACAATTTTTCATTTTTGTAGAAAATTAGTCTTGTTGCTTGAAAATTCATATTTTCGATATAAAACTTCAACTTTTTTGTTGAAAATCATCTGTTTGTTTTGAGAATTATTTTTTTTTTTTTAGAAATTTCATCCTTGCTTGAAACTTTGCATATTTGGTTGAAAATTAGTTTTCTTCGCTCAAAAATAATTTTTCTACTGAAAATTTCACAATTTTATTTTTGGTTCAAAATTAATCTTTTTCAGGTACTTGTTCAACAGTCGAACCACTATGTTAAAAATGTATTCTTTTTTGTTGAAGATTTATGATTTTAGTTGAAAATTCAACTGTCTGATTGAAAATGCGAATATTTACTTAAAAACTTGTCATTTTTTTGGTTGAAGATTCATTTTTTGTTGAAATTTTGATTTGACGCATCTGAAATTTTCAAAATCTTTTTGAATTTTCTCACGAATCGTAGGAAAAACTTCACGCGCGCGCAGAATCGATTTTTCGATGCACCGATACTCACCTAATTTCATTCAATAGTTCATAAAAAATAAAAATAGGTTATAAAAAATATTTATATTAATTTATATTTTCTAGTAAAAAATGGATAAAATACGCAAATTTGGTGAAATAGAAGGCTCGTCTCCAATGAGAACTTCTTGGAATTTCAATTATCCTGCAACATCGCCAAAACCTTTAAATGAGGAAAAAAAATTAAGCAACTGGAAAAGATGGTTAGTGGACAGGAAAAAGCACTATGAAGCCTACAGAAAAAAATTAGGAAGAAACCAGGACAAACTTCTCTTAAATTCCGGCGAGAAATTTCGATCTCTCATGGAAATTAGAGAATTATTAGGAAAAGCTGGAGAGCCAATGACTATGGCTTACATACAAAAAAATGTGGATCTTGGATTTTGGATTAGTCCAGAAGTACTTCCGGATCGAGGAAATCCTAATTTGCCAAAAGTTCAAGTACCTTCGTTAAACAAATCGAATGCCGTTCCAAAAATGGAACATGTTTCGACTCCACAGATAATTTTTGAAGAAAAAGGTTTATCAGTTCCGAAACAAAACCCAGGATCGAGAAATGAATATTTGAAAAGAAGGATCAAGGAACTTTCTGATATTATTTCCGTTATAGAACCTAATCCTCCAGAAATGGAAAATCTTTTTGTTAGGGGAAAAAATGTTAGAAATTATGTTGAAGAAGGGAAAAGTATGATTCAAAAAGTTCCGATGATTACTGTAACAACTGCTGAGGAAACTGAAATGGAGACTTCCGAATGGTCAATTAATCCGGATGCTATGATAGCAGCTTTGAGAATAGAAAATGAAGAAATTGTTAGGAGATTGAATCCAAAATTTGGATCTGAGAATAAGAATAATGGTCCCTATAATTGGGATATTAAATTTATTAGCAGAGGTTCTGAATTAGTGGAAAGAAAGATATTTATGGAAAATAGGGGGAATTTTAAAATAACATTTTACTGGAGACCTGTTCCTTTGATTCCTAATTCATTTCCAAGCCAAGAAGCTAGTGCTTTCTTTTTTAATAAAAACAAAGGGATTATCTTGCCCGGACAAATTTTAAATTTTCCAATCTGGTTCAATCTATCGCAACCTGGGGTAATAAGAACAGAAAATTGGAAATTGGAAACAGATCCAAGATTGTCATCCGAGGATTTACTGTTTCGATTTTGGGGATGCTGTAGTGGAGAAGATCAAGAAGAAAATAGAAAAGTGAGAGTAATTTAAAGTTTATAATTTTAAAAATTAATAATAATAATCACGTGCTTTTGTCTCGCGAATTTTTTTGTAATGTCGATGTAACAGTTTATTAGTATACATCAGTTTCACATCTTATAACATTGTTTTCTGCATACATTTTTATATGAAAATCCTTTATCGGTGATTTTCAAGTTATAATTTTCAACTTTAGATTGAATAAGTAATTGATAAAAATTTGAACGAATTTTGGAATTATTTGATTTATATATGATTCATAATGTTCTGAAAATCATTAAACTCTGTATGTCATTTGATACTACATGATATGATACTTATTAATGATATATTTATTATCTTCAAAATTTCTATAATTTCAATTCAAAATTATAGATTCGAATGCAAAATTCTAAAACAGTTTGACTGGAACTTTAAACTAAAGATTTTATTCTTCGAAGGTTTAAAATTAAAATTTTAGAAATGTCAGGACAATTTCACTATTAGATATTTTTAAATTGAAAATGTTCATATGCAAAGGCTTGACAAGTAGTTCTTCTTTATTCATAATGTGTCCCCTAAGGGTTTACATGACTTCCATTTCTTACAACACTTCCTTCTACAAGTATTATAAAAACTTATCCTTGCTATTTACAATTATGTACACCTATTTACTCCACCTATTTTATCGAAAGCCAGAGTGCAAGCGAGAGAGAGATAGAGTGGTAACGCAAACGCATCTTAATTTACTTATGCTATTACGTAATCATTACTTACAATTATTTACGCGACTTCCGTTTCCTTTTTCTTTCACTTCTCTTGTACCTCCATTTTGCCATTTTTTGCATCCATTCTTTCATTCTTTTCCAATTGCTCCCCTAGCATCCTCTAACTCCTTCATCCACTCTTCCCCCAAAACATCCTCCCCTAGAATCTTTACCACATTCTCTTGCCAGCTTCCTTTATCTTCCATTCCTCTTCTACATCCTTCCTATACATGCTCCCATGTTTCCTCTTCCCATTCACATATTCTGCACTTCCTGTTATCTTTCTTTTCCCAATGCATAATTGCCCTTACCTCGTTTCCCAATCTAAATCTTGCTATTCTTGTCCATCTTTTTTCTCCCATCCCTTTTCTAAATACTTTGGTACTCCTTCTTTTTTTATCATCTTATACCATATATTATATTTTGATTCCTCAATAATCCCCCATCGTTCTATTAATTGTCTTTCTCTCTCCTTTTTTTTCCACTTCTTCATAGTTGACTCCAGTCCCGTCTTCTATATCTCTAGCCTTCAAGAACTCCCTCCTTTCTTCCTCCCATCTCGTTGATTCAATCGCCCTCCCTCTCCTTTCTTCTACCTCCATTAAACACTTTCTCGCAATTCCCCTCCCTTTCCCTCCCTCAGCCTCGTCTCAAAATTCCATGCCCTCTTTCCCGCTCTAGTACTTACTTTATCCCTTTGCGCCTCTGCTCATCCCGGCGTCCTCCAGTCTACCCCTAGTGTCCACCTTATATACCTTTCTTGTAAACTTTCAATCTCTTTCCTTTCTTTCCATCTCCATATCTCTGCTCCATAACCTAGTACCGGCCATACAAGCGTATCAAATAACCACAGTCTCCTTCTCCAATTTTTTTTAAATCTTCTTTTTCCTATTCCCCATATCTGTTTCATTACCCCTGCTGCTTTTTTTATCCTTTCTCTTATATGAGCTCTATGATCTCCATTTGCTTGCAAGGTATATCCCCAATACTTGAACTCTTTTACTTTTTCTAATTTTTTCCCCTTCCATCTCCCCGTCCATTCTTTCTTTCTTCCCCCTCCTTTTCTAAGCCTCAATATCTTTGTCTTTCCTATAGTTAAATTCAACTTTTTTCCATCCAAGTATTTCTCTAATCCGGTAATTAAGCCCGCCATCCCTTCTTCATCCTCTGCCATCAACACTATATCGTCTGCGTAAGCCAGTGTATATATCTTTTCGTTCCCTTTCCTAACTCCTCCCCACCCTTTTCTCTTCGTTTCTTCTTCAAAGTCTGATATTAATATATTAAATAGAAGTGGGCTCAGAGGACATCCTTACCTTACCCCTCTCTTATCCCCGTTTTCACCATAACTTTTTCTATCTCGCCTCGGTCTAATGAGTCAAACGCCGCCTGCAAGTCCACGAACACTGCTAAACCCTGTCTGATTCGGTGGCTCTATATTTTTCTCCACAACTTCTTTTTTTAACCTCTCCGATAAAACAGTCACATATACTTTATACAGTGTTGGCATTAGTGTCACTCCTCTATAATCTTTAACCTCCTCCCCTTTGCCTTTCTTCCCTATTGGTATCACTACTCCTTCTTTCCATAACTCTGGCCACCCCTCTCCTCTCCATACTCTATTGCACATTATACATGCCCATTCCTTTGATTATGTCCCCCCATATTTCCATACTTCATTTGGAATCTCATCTATACCAGGCGCCTTTCCATCTTTCATCATCCCTAATACCTTGACTATTTCCTCTCTTGTAATGTCCTCCTCCTCATCTATTTCCCTACCATCTCTTCCTCCCTTCCTAACTTTCTTCTCTACCCCTCCTAGTAATTCCATAAAATATTTTTTCCATTCTATCTTCTCAATATCCTGGTTTACTCTTTTCCTTCTTCTTCTCTCTTTATTTACCACCTTCCAAACATCTTCTTCCGTCCTAGCCTTCTCCGCTTCTTCTTCAAACCTTTTATTTTCCTTCTGTTTCTTTTTTATCACACAACTCAGTATACTCTTTCGTTTTTCTCCTATATTCTTCTCCACTACTTGCCCCTTTTCTCCATTTTCTTAATATCCTTCTCACTTCCCTCTTCTTCTGTTTACAATCCTCATTCCATCCACTTCTATCCCCTCCTTCACTAACTTCTTTTTTGCTTGTGCACTCTAATGCTCCTTTTATTTCTCCTACCATTATTTCCATTTCCTCGTTTACATTTCCTTCCCCCATTTTGATATTCTTGACTTTTTCTTTAAAATGTTCTTTACCTTCCATTGACCAATCCCCTCTTCCTGCTCTTTTTACTTTTGCTTCCTTTTTAGCCTTTTTGTTAATACTCATTTCTCCCTCTACCGTCACTATTATGGGAAAGTGATCCGAATCTACATAGTTCCCCACCTCTAGTTTCTTAACCTTCTCTCTTACTTCGTCGTCCACTACCACATAATCAATTACCGTTCCCCTCTTTCCTCCTGAACGTGTATATTCCCCTTCCTCATCCCCCTCTGTACCTCCGTTTAGGATAAACCATCCCATCTCCCCTAGGCTCTTTAACAACTTCTTTCCTCTCTCCATGCTCTCCATGCCATTCCCTTCCTCCTCTATCACCTGTTCTCGCATTAAAATCACCTCCTATTATTAGCCTACTTTCTTGCTTATTTTAAGCGCTTTCAATTTGAAACTATTAAATACTGTTCCAAAAATTTTGTGAACCCAATATATAAGAATTTCTTGAATAGTGGATTTTCAAATTATTTATAATTTCAAATTCGACAGACAGGTCCAGATTAAGGTGCCAAAATGATTTGGTATTCAGATATATCATTATATGGTGAAAATAAAAAAAAAAACGTGTGAATCATTCAAAGATTACCTGTGAATTTTAAAAAACTGACAGAATTTTGTTTTAACTACTGTATTTTAAGAACGAGCCTAGATATTCAGGATTTTTTCACTGTGGGAATTCTTCATCTTTCAGTTTGTAACAAAAAAATTAATTTTGAGACAAATTTTTCTCGTTCTGCGAAATACTGCTTCACATTGAGAAAAATAATTTTTCAGAAATCTATGAGCAAAGACTGGAAACAAATATTGAAAAAAAAGTTCATAAAACCTTAATTATTTTTCACATGGAATTTTAAAACCATAAAAGAAGGAGCTCAGGAAAGCAACACCTTCTATATTTTTCCAATATTTTTTTTCAAGTTTCTGCTGATATAAAGCAAGCATCCTTTCAGATTTTTCAGGCGAACCCATTTTTGAGGCTGGAATTTTTTGTTAATATTTTTTTTACTTTTTCACGTGAACGATGCAAAATATCACAAAATATCAAGGAGGCTTCTATAAAGCTTTTTTAGATGTATAAACTCTTATCTGGACATTTTTTTATGTTCCGTTGTTTCCAGGAAAAATGTGCAAATTCAATTTTTTAAATAATATTCTCAATGGGAAGCAGTGGTTCACCAAAAACGATACTAAAGGCGTAATAGTGAATATTACCATCTGTTTAGAATGAAATAATAGGTTCTTGAGAAAATCTACTTTCAAGAATTTGAGAAACATAGCTATCATTTTGTAATTTTCGAATTTTTTAATAATTTTTTTGGATCAATTGAAATAAGGAGAATTCCCACGTTGAATCAACGCAAACAAAATCAGGATTACCTTAGGCTTAGGAAAAAGTTTAAATGTGCAAATATTTGTTTCGAAGTTACTCAATTTTAAAATGCTCAGTCAGAAACGTTATTCATTTTTTAATCTTTAGTTTGTTATGTTAGGTATTTGAACCAGATAAAACTCATTTCTAATGTACAGTTGTTGATGCTTTTTTAGAATTATTGAATTTTAACGGGTATTCAATTTGAACTTGATCAGTTATTAAAGGTTTAAATATTTTTATTCAAATTTTACTATTTATAAATAAGCATTCGGTAGGTTTTTGTGTGGATACTAACGTCTTCAACGATTTATGACTCTTTCAATATCAATTACAACAATGTAGTCTTTAAAAAAAGTCCCTTCAAATCTTGAAAACCCTATCGAAAAATCGGATGATAATCCCTAAAATCCTGGAAAATGTGTGAAAATGCCTTAGGAGCTTTTAAAATCTCTTAAAATCATTGAAATATTCAAAAATCTCATTAAATCTGTTAAGATCTTTAAAAAATTCCTTGAAATCTTTTAAATTACCTAAAACCTTATAGGTCCTGTAAATTGCTTCTGAATCTTCCGAAATTCTTTAAGAACGCATACAATTTTTTTGAATTCCTTAAAATCATTAGACTCTTCGGAAATTCCTTCAACTTTTTTAAATCTCTTGAATATTACTTGGAATCCTAGGAAATACCTTAAAATACTTCATATCCTTGGAAATACCCCAAAATATTTCAAGTCCTTTGAATACGTTTGAAAATACCTTGACATTTTTTGGGCGTTTGTAAATTCTTGTGAATAAATTATTTGAAATCAATTAAAATATTATAAAATCTCTTCAAATCCCGGGAAATTACATATAATCGCATGATACTCCTTGAAATATCTTCAAATATTCAAAATCCTATGAAACTCTCTAATAACCTCGAATATTGATTAAAATATCTTATTGAGAGCTTTTAAATTCCCTTAGAATTATTGAAATTCTCAAAAATCTTACAAAATCCTTTAAAAATCCTTTGAAATATTGATAAATCTTGGGAATTCTTGGTGTCTTTTTCTATATCCTATAATATTATAAATCCTATGAAATCCTTTTAAATTTTTCAAAATTTAAGGAAATTCTTCAAAACCACATATTGACCGGAATATTTCGCAATTCTTTTCAAATCCTTCGAACTCCTTCGAAATCATCAAGAATACCCTACCTTTCCAAATCCTTATGAAGTTTAGGAAATTTGTTGTAATCACATAAATTTTGCTTCAATCTTCAAAAATCCCTTGAAATCTGTAAAATAATATTAAATCCATTCATCCATTCATTCTTGAATTCTATGAATATCCTTGAAATCCCCGAAAATCTTTTAAATCTTTTAAACTCTTTAACAAAAAGTGGGTTAAAACGGCTTTAAGGGGATTGAGACGACTCGGGGTTTCGTCACATCCATTCTAAAGACAATTTTACTTGCTGTAGGAAAGCGATTATTTTGAATTTTTTTTTTTTTTTTTTTCTTCTAATTGAAAATTGAGCCTTCTTTTGTGCCAGTTTTCAACTAACATTGTATACCGGACTGCAGTCACCGGATCTAGCTACAAGACGATATTTGTATAAAATAAACTATCATAACATATAATGATAATTATTCAAAAAAATATATGATATAATATCCTCCTTTTTACCCGTGAGAAAGTTATTTTTTTCTTACCATCAAACCAACTTAAAAATCATCGTTAGATGTTATTATTATTTTATTTTATATAGACACCGAGTGACTGCTGCCCGGCAAAGTGTTAGTTGGCGCGTTGCATATAACTGGCGCAAAAGAACGCTCAATTTTCATTTACAAAAAAAAAAACAAGAACAAAAACATTTTTCGAAAAAATCGCTTTGCTAGAGCAAGGAAAATTGCCTTTAGATTATGTGGTTCAAATATCACATTAAACAATGCATTCTCGTAGACGTATTATCAGGTATGTTGGTCAGTTGGTCTTTTTTCAGAAGAGAAAAAAGAACCCTGAGATCGAAAATAATCTGCTCAAATTGTTTGATGAATTGATGAATTAAAAATGATTTAACTTCAATTTTAAATGTGTACTTTAAATTTAGAAGATCTCTATTGTCTTGGATGCATTTATTTTGCAGTTCAGTATTCAATATTTAAACTTAACATTTTTTCAGATAATAAGGTCCTAAATCTTATATTTGTATGATTCGGAAAAATGTTTGGTAACCGGGAAGTTACCTGGTGTGAAATTGAACTTTTCATGATTGTTCAGGAATTAATTAAAATTGTATTTTATTTTCAGAAAATCAATGATCACCTGATGAGTAGAATTAGAGACACAACCATTAAAGAAATCCTAGAAGAAATAGTCCACGATGCATCAATATTTCAACCTCCAGATCCTCCTTACAAAACACTTTTCCTAGAAAGCGAGATTTTCTCAACAAAAAATCCATCTTATTTTTACCATCCGAATTTAGTAAAGGAATTTCGTGAGGTTTACAAATGTAACTCCATATCAGACGATCCAGAATGGAATTTATCTTTATACGATCTTCGAAAAATTCTCCTCGGAATTGAAGATCCAGAATCTCGACAAATAGCTCTAGCTCGCTTTGTGGATCTTTGCAGAGCTTCTTTGGAACCGAGTTTGTATAACTCATCGATAATTCGGAATCATGAAAGGGTTTTCGATTTACTATGCTCGTTTGTCAATCAATTCGAAACTGAAAGCGAATTCATCAAGAATATTTGCTTTGGATCTCGTGAGGTGGAAACTGATTCATTGATAGTTCAAAGTCGTGACCAATCCAGGTCAAACAGTCCCTCGAGAACTTCCTCTGGAGCCTTAACCCCTCAGAAGAGAATAAAATCGAAGAAAAAAAAACGAAAGAGTCTTTTATCGACACGTTCAAAAGAGGAGGAACAAAAGTTTCAAAAAGTTATCAAATTGAAACCTAGTCATGTTAATTTATTTAGGGAAATTTTTTATTTGCGGATTTATGAATTGTTAGGAGAGACGATAAGTAAAGCGTGTGCAACTATTGATTCTTATGTGAGGTTGAATGAACCAGAAAAATAGTTTCATCAGTTATTTATTGAAAGAATTAAACAAACCTAATTATCATCTATTGATGATAATTTGGACAGTTTTATGATGTGAACAATTTTAAACACTTTGAATAATTTCTGCATGATCTTTAACCCTCAGAAAAGTTCATTTGGTTAAATTTTTCATTATTTTCAATTTTTCATTCATAATTGAAACCAATTGATGCAGGGCTCTAAATGTCTTAATCTTCGGGCTACTAAGACCCCCAGGACAAAATGCTCTAAAAACAATTGAAATAAGGAGCTTCTTCACGAAAAAAGGGAATAAAATCTTTTAAATAAAATCAATTTAGGTACTGTATTAAATTCTATTTGAGACACTTCAAATTTCTAACAAATCCAGTAACAACATCGCATTTTTAGCAAAAAAGATTAATTTTCAACCAAGCAGATTAATTTTCTACAAAAAAACAAAAAATTTTCACAAAATACGTGAATTTTCAACCAATAATTGAAATGTAACATTTTGAGCTGAAAAGTTGATTTTCAAATAAAAATAAATACCTGGTGCGAATTTCCATCGAAGTTAAAAATACCATTGGAATAGGGTTATTCCGGGTGAGATGCCGCATTTTTTCAAAAATCGATACTACATCAAAGTCAATCGAAAAATAATCAATTAAATAATTGTTATTGATCGATAGATGACCCTACAAGATGCCGAGATAGTTTTTGCCATGAGAATTCTTTTTTTTTTAATTACCACGAATGTTTAAAAGAAAGTTCATTCCGGGAGAGATGCCGTATTTCCGAATGAGACGCCGCACCTGAGCAGTTTGTGAAAAAAGCTATTTTAGGGTTGTTTCACTACAGAATAGTGACAATTCTTATTTAGTGATTCTTATCTATTTTCTTGAGCTAATTATTCTTGGGCGAATAGTCTACTATTATATTTTTGGTTGAGAATTCATCGTTTTGGTTAACAAAAATTATTTGGTTGAAAATTTAGTTATTTTGATGAAAATATAAAAAAATGTCAAAAAGTCATTCTTTCTACATGGAAATTCGTCTTCTTGGGGTCAATGTATAACTAATGAGTTGAAAATTAACTTTAAAAAAGAAAATATTTAACAATTCAATTGGAATTTTTTTCTTCCCTGCTACAAAATGTTTTTTTGTTAAAAATTAATTTGGGTAGAAATTTGATCTATGTTCATTAAATATGCAACTGTTTGCAACCAAATTTGATTATTCTGATGTAAATTCAACAATTTTACTAAGAAGTTATCCTTTTTAAATCGAAATTCGTCTTTTTGAGTTGATAGTTAAACTATTTCGGTAGAAAATTTCGGGCGATGGTCAATTCCGCCCTGGTACCTGGGAACGGTTCCCCCACTACACGGCTTCCCCTCACTCAGCCGAACTGCCGCCGCCGAGCCTGGTCAGTGGGAGTCATTTGTACCTAATGAGGACTAAAACGCGGAATATAACATTTTTTCTAGTTAGCACTTGGTAATTGATAATGAAAATATTGGAAATCTGCTAATTATAACGATTCCAACGATATGTTATTTGATTTAAAAAAACTGAAAATTAAAGAAGAAATGTTCAAGTTTATGTGGAGTTTTATGAACAAATTTTTCAGTATTTTTATCAAATCCACTGCAGTAGCTTTAATTTATTCGTTGGCTGAAATTTGGCCCCATATGAAAACTTATTAACGAACATCATAGTTTATTTCTCAAACAATCGCATTCCTCAAAATTATTCCTAAATAATTTTGCACTCCCATTCCAAAAGAATGAGTAGTGTCATCCCTAGCTTAATTCGGAAACTCATTAACAAACATCATACATTTTTTTACTGCTTGAACAATTTGTTTATGAAACTTAATTAAAAATGCTATTTTAACACATAAAAAACATAATATGGAGACAATCTAAAAAATGTTGTTTTTTAAATCTAACTTTAAAAATTTTGAACAGAGACCAAAACGGAAAATTGCATTTGCTTAAGTGTCGAAAAAAATTTGAAAACTGAATTCGGCAAATTTTAAAAATAATTATTCTTCCTTTCAAAAATAATACGCTTGATATTACTGTCTCCAGATGTTTGGAGTTTTACTACTGGCACTTCTGTTTTCTTTTTATTAACTTAAGCCTCAACCAAAATAGACTAATTTTCAACCAAAAAAAAATGAATTTTTATGAAAAGAGTTGAATTTTTAACCAAGAAAGATTTTTCAGTCGATAAAGAAGAAAAGTAGGCCCCAAAATGTTTAATAATTCAACACTGAAGAATCAATCGAAAAATGTATACATTTTTTAAATTATATACTTTTAGGCAATTTTAGGCTAGAAACATTAATTTATACATCGAAATTTGTTCTAAAATCGTTTTTGATATTAACTTAAAAATTTGTTTCAAGAAATCATGAAAAAATTTTCCAGGAATCTAATGCAAATTTTGTTATTTATTATCTTGAACCTTGAATTCTTTCTACAATTTTTTTTAAATCCGGCAAAATCAAAAAAATTGCTTCAAACCCCTCCAGATTCTATTTTGAAATTAGAAAAACAAATTTCAAATTCAGTATTAATTTTCCTAGGAATTTTAATAATTTTTTTTTTATTCGCCTGACACCTTTCAAAATGCTTAGAAAGCTTTCAAATTTTGTGCATTTTGAAATCTTTTCACATTTTAAATTATTTTGGAATCTTTTCAAAACTTCTAGATATATTTTAACCTCACTTGATTCTTTTCCAAATTATTAATTGTTCCATTAGTATTTATTATTCAAAAATTTCTTTTATCTTCTTAAATATTTTCTTTAAATTAATTTAAAAAAATAAAGGATCATTGTTAATTATTCCAGCAAAGTTAATAAATTTTTCTATTTTCTCAAAACCTTTAAAGAACCTTAAAAAGCTTCAAAATTTTATTTCGAAATTTTCGAAAATCTAAATTTAGTTGTTTATTTTTCGGAATCTTTTCGAATTTTAAATCAAGTTACGGTCTTCTCCAGACTTCTAAGTATATCTTAAACTTACTCGAATTCTTTCCAAATTAATAATTCACTAAACATTTTTTCAGTTTTAAATGCAGGTCATTTTTTTTAAATTAATTATTTTTTACCATACATTCAAATATCCATGTTTGGTTGAAAATTCCTTAATTTTAAATAACTTTGTGATAACTCATGTATTTTTTTACAAATTAATCTTTTGCGGGTAGAAAATTAATATTTTCGGTTGAAAATTCAACTGTTTGGTTAAAATTTGTTTGTTTGTTAGAAATACATTTTTGTGGTTTGAGACTCTTTATTTTAGTGAAAAATTCAGTTCTTTGCTTGAAATTTTCACCGTTCTGTTGAAAATGTATTTTTATTTAGTTAAAAATAAATTTTTTAACTGCAAATGTAACTATTCAATTTTTGCTTGATAATTGATCTTTTTCAGTTGAAAATTCATATTTTTGTATTGAAAATTAAATTTTTTTGTTAAAAATTAATATCTTTGGTTTAAAAACTAAACTGTTTTGCCAGAAATTCGTATTTTTGAATCGAAAATTTAACATTTTGGCTGAGATTTTTTTTCTTTATTGACTGCAAAATCTTTCTTGGTTAAAAATTCAACACCTTTTTTGAAAATTCCTTTTTTTTTGTTTGAAAATTAGATTTGGACATTTGGAAATAAAGAATAATTATTCTGAAAATCGGCCGAATTCAGTTTAAAATTTTTTTTCGACATTCAGGCAAATACAATTCAGTGTTTTGGTAATGTTCAAAATTTCTGAAGTTAGATTTTCAAGACGAGACCTTTGAGATTGGCTCCACAAAAATCCTTTATATTCTGCTTTTATGTGTAAAAATATTATTTTTAATTAACTTCCATAAACAAATTGGTTAAGCAGTAAAAAAAATAGAGAGAGAGCAAAATTATTTAAGGATAATGTTGAGAAATGCCACTGTTTGATAAATAACCTAAATGTATGATGTTCGTTAATAAGTTTTCAAATGTGGCCAAATTTCAGCCAACCAATAAATTAAAGCTACTGAAGTGGATTTGATAAAAATACTGAAAAATGTGTTCATAACATTTCACAGAAACTTGAAAATTTCTTCTCTAATTTTCAATTTTTTAATTCAAGTAACATATCGTTGGAATCGTTATAATTAACAGATTTCGAATATAATATTTATTAATTACCAAGTGCTCATTTGAAAAAATGTTATATTCAGCATTTTAGTTCTCATTAGGTACAAAGGACTCCCGCTGACCAGGCTCG
>CAKNXH010001300.1:94626-115146 GCA_932178445.1 Andricus quercusramuli
AGGAATTTGAAATTCAGATGGTATTGACTGCTAAGAATATTCGTCTTCCGCGCAAACTTTGAACCTCTCTTGCATTAATCAATATTTGCTTGTCATCTTCGTTCCTGAGTTTGCGGAACTCATCCATCTGCAAATAAGGTGGATTTTAAATTATTTTATAGGATTTCAGATGGTATAAAGAATTTCAAAATTTGTATCTTTTTAGAGTTTCGTAGCCCCGGCAGAACCCTTATAGTTTCGTTCAGGTGTAAGGGAAAGTGAGTGGAGGAAAATGCCAGAAATGAGGAAGGCGTTGGGGAAAATGAAGGTAGGGGAAGTAATGGAAGTGATGGAAAATGGGAGCGGGGGAAAAAGGGAAGAGAAAGTAGGTAACGTGAGGAGAAATGAGGGAGGTGGTAGGGGAAATGAGGGGAGGGGAATTGTAAAGATATGTGACTTGCGCCGAAGAAAGGGGGCTTACTCTAAAAAAAAAGAAATCGAGGTTTTTACACCCTTCGATAGTTTTTTAGTTGTTCTTTTTAATAAAACCATCGAAAAAAAATTTCGAGCGTTATTATTGCTAATAATTGAGTTTTTAGGTACCCGAGAAATGAGGCGTTCGCTCGAGAGCTCGAGATCCCGTAAAACGCCTCCCACCACTCACCACTACATCTCCGCGCCTCATCTATACCAGTCCATGAGCCGCGTCTACGGCCTATCTCTTTCCTCGTGAGAATGCAGTGGTGAGTGGAGAGGGAAGATTTCGTGAGTCTTCCGTCTCTCCTAAAAGTCGCGTCTATACGGCCGACTTCGACCGATCGCCCTGGAAAATCTCACTTTTCAGAGTAAGCCCCCTTTTTTCGGCGCACGTCACATATGATTCAAAAGGAGAGTGAGTAGAGTTGGGTAAGTGAGGGGTGGGGAAGGAAAGTAGGAGAAATGGAGTATCAGCTGAAAAAGGGAGGAGAGGGGGAAGTAGAAGTGGAAGAAGTGGCGAAGGCTAAAGTAAAGGATGGGGAAGTATGGGAGGGGAGAATGAGGGGAGGGAAAATAGAGGAATTTAAGCGTAATGAGAGAGGTGGTAAGGGAAATAAGGGGCGGAGAAATGTGGGAAAATAATCAGAGAGGAGAGTGAGTAGGGGAGGGAAAGTGGTGGCTGCGAAAGGGAAGTGGGAAAAGATGAGGAGAGGAGGAGAGAGGGAAGTAGAGGATGAGCAAACCCTTTTTTGTGAAACCTAATTTGAATAATCTTCATGCTTCATACCTGATTTGGAGAAATTCTTATAGGTTCCGGAATGACAATCCAAACCACACACTCATTATAGGGAGGTGTAGTTAAAGATCCTGGATAGGTGTAATAACTGGGGACTTCTAAGCAATGTTTCATCCATTTTAGACAATCTGGTTATATTTAAATATTTTTGATTGTCCATCATTTAGCTTAATTTAACTCTGAAGTTTAAACTTACCAGCAGGAACTTTTTTTTCTGATTCTGCCTCAATAATGTATCTTAAATTGTCTGTGAGACTTTCCAATTGTGGATTACTCCATAAAGAGTTTTTGTCTGTAGCCTATGATTCACGCACTATTATTTTATCGCATTAATTTAAATGAAAATTAATTCTATTTGAATAATTATTTACCAGGAAAAGGAATGCGAGGACACAAAGTCCGTCTTTATGTTTTATGCTTTCTTCTAAAGTTCCGTACCTTCTATTCCAGTGAATTGCATGCGCTTCCATTGTAAACCTGAATAAATTTTCTAGTTTATTTCAAACTTTCTCTGAAATAGGGTATGCCACCAGACACCACATTCCGGAAATAGAAATTTCGTTTTTTTTTTTTTTTTTCAAATCTGTCAACATGAATCTGTGCCCCCGGGCTTTTGAAAGTAACATGGAGTTTTGAATAGGAGAAGCTCGAGTTTCGAAAGCATTGCGAAAAAAACTTGTTATTAACTTTTTGTAAATTAGAGTTCACTTAATTCTTAACAAATATTAAAGGAATACTTTTTATTTAATATCTTTTGATTTTACCAGCTCAGCTCCTTGTATTGTGCCAAAAAAATGCCCTCAAAATTTGTGAAGATTTGAAATTTTTGTTTCAAATGTAGATGTTTAAGCATTTCGAAAGAAGAAGCTTTTTGAGAATCTGGGAAGATTTCAGAAAAATGAAAAAAAAGTCTTGAGTTCATTAGAAAAATTAGAAATTACATTTTAAGTTTTAAAATAATTCTTAAGAACATATGTAAAAAGATTTAAAAGATTTTTGAAATTTTCAAAGAAGTACGGGAAGGTGTTAGGGAAGTTTTAAACAAATTTTAGGAATACTTCAAATAATTTTTAAAGATATTTAAAATATTTGGAAGTTCCAAAAACATCATAACAAAGCTTTTAATTCAAAGGTTTCAAAAATCTTAGTACAGAATGTAAAAAATTTTAAAGCTCAATTTTTCAATATTGCAAGGATACAGAATTTCGGGAAAAATGTAAAGAATTTGAAATAATTTAAAACTTGGGAATATTTTCAAAAATTGTAAACAAAATGTAGATTTGTGAAGATTTGGAAAATAAAGATTCTTAAGAATTTTGGAAGGGTCCAAGATAACATTTCTTTTATAGATTCTTGGAAAAATTTGCAATGATTTTTTTTTGCTAAAAAATAACTTTGAGAGAAAATTGGAAAAAGTTTTTGAAAGATTTCAAATGATTCGCTAAATTTCGAAAGAAGAACGTGGATGATTTTAAAGACAAATTTTGCAATTTTGTAAAATCATACATTTTTATAAAAAATTTAAGTAAGTTTACGAGACATTTAGAAGTTTTAAGATGGAGCAAAAATAGTTTTCAACTTCGGAAAATATTTTTAAAATTTTGTTAATTTGTCGCATCGAAAATTCCAAGCTTCTTGAGAATTTTGAAAGGTATCAAGAAAAGAAGCAACTTGTCTTGAAATTCCTGGGTTACAAAATGATTTTTAATTTAAAAAATTTAATTTTGAGGAAAATTTATGGAGATTTCAAAAAATTTCGAAGAAAATCTGAAATGTTTTAAGGCAATTGTTCAATGCTGAAAAATATTTAAAAATTGTAACAATAATTCGAGTCAGTTTAAAATGTTTGAAAATGGATTTCTTCTTCTGAAAATTCCATCTTTTCGGTTAAAAATGATTCAAAAATAATATAAAACTTGTAAAAAATTTTAACTTTTGTTTTGAATGTAGATTTTGGAAGATTTAAAATGAAATTTTTATTTTAAACAATTTTTCAGGAAAAGTTAAATATTTTTAAAAGATATTTGAAACTTTTGAAAGTATTCAAAATATTCAAAAAATTTGTAATTTGAAGATTTTCAAAAATGTCAAAAAAGATGTAGATTGTTGCAAATTAAAAAAAAAGCTTTTTAAAAATTCTGTAAGGTTTCAAGAGATTCAAACATTTTTCCCTAGGTTCCTAGGCAAAATTAACGTGATTTTTCACTCAATAAAATTAATTTGAGAATAATATTTGGAAAGATTTCAAGATTTCGAAAGATTAAAGAAATAAAATTCTCGGAAAAGAATAGAAGGATTTTAAAGCAAAATTGTACAATATTGCAAGGATTCAAAACTTTAGACAAAATTCGAGTAAGTTTGAGGTATATTTAGATGTTTCAAAAAATACAAGAATGGTTTTAAACTTCTAAGGACATGAAAAATTGAAAACAAGCTGTCAATTTTTTGAAGATTCCTAGTTAAAAATTTGAAGCATTTTAAGAATTTTGAAAGGTTTCAAATTAATAAACAACTGCTTTAAAAATTCCTGGGGATATTTTAAATGATTTTTCTTTTCTTTCAAACTAATTTGTAAAGAAAATTTTTGAAGATTTCAAAAATCTTTTAAGAAAATCTACAAGATTTTAAGGCAATTCAAGAAATTTCAAAGATTTAAAAAAAATGTTTAGGAATAATTTGAGTGTGTTCAAAAAATGTTTGAAAATTTATCTCTTCTGGCAGAAATTTTATCTTTTTTCTAAATGTATTTTTTTTTCTAAATTTCGAGACAAAGAAAATGTTTCAAGAAAACGAAGAATTTTCCTTCAGATTCCCAGAAAAACTCATTGATTTTTCTACTTTGAATTTTTTCTTAAGATTCCCAAAATTCTCAAAAAAAGAATCTGAAAAATTTCAAGGCAATTTTTGTTTTCTTAAAAATATTAGAGGAAAAATTCAAATAATTTTCAAAGATATTTAGAAGGTTTAGAAGTTTTTGTAATATTCAACAAAAATTTTTAATTTAAAGATTTAAAAAAATGTAGAATTTTGCAAATTTCGAGAAGAGAAGCTTCTTAGGAAGTATGAAAATTGTCAAGAGAATCAAAAAATGTTCTCTAAAAAGTGATCAGAAAAGATTGTAAACGATTTTAAAACAAAATTTTTCAATATTGCAAAAATACAAAATTAGACAAAAATTTGAGTAAGTTTAAGAGATATGAAGAAGTTTTGAAAAATTTTTTTACTAATTTGAAACTTAAAAATATCTTTAAAATTTTTTTAACAAAACATAGATTTTTTTAAGATTTTAAGAGCGAAATATTCCCAAATTTTTTCGAAATGGACCAAGAGAATGACCATTTCTTTGCAAGATTCTTGGGAAAAATTCGAATGATTTTGTTTTGGTGAAAAAATACTTTTGAGAGAACATTGAAAAAGATTTTAAGAAATATCATATGATTACCTACAATTTCGAAAAAGAATTTTAGGAAAAATTCTAATAGGTTTAATTGATATTTACAAGTTTCGGGAGGATACATAAAATAACTTTAAACATCTGAAGAATTGAAAAATTCTAAACCAATTGAAAATTTATTGAAGATTTCGAATGAAGAATTTTAAAAGATTTCAAGAAAAGAAAAAACTTCTTTCGAAATTTCTGAGGAAATAATGATTTTTTATTTTAAAAAATTAATTATTGAAGAAAATTTAAAATATTTCGAGGAAACCTGGAAGATTTTAGTGCGATTTTTTAGTTTACAAGGTTATTGTATATATTTGAGGAATGATTTAATTCAATTTAAAATATGTTTGAAAATGCATCTCTCTTGGTAAACATTTCATTTCTTTTCTTTTTTTTCAATATAGATTTTTGATCATTTCGAAACAAAGAAGCTCTTCAAGAATTTTAAGAGGTTTCAAGAGAATGAAACATATTTCTTCAGATTCATAAAAAAATGAAAAATTATTTTTCAATTCGTAAAATTATTTGTTTTTCAAGTTTGAAATAATTTTATGAGATTTCAAAAGATTCCCAAAATTATCAAAAAAGAATCTGGAATATTTTATGCAATTTCTTCCCAAATGCCAAATTAAGAAAAAATATGAAACAATTCGAGTTAATTTGGAAGACATATAGGAAAATGACAAGTTTGAAAGAGATTACAAATATTTTTTCACTTGAAAAAATTTTTTAAATTTATAAAATATTTTTAAATTTCTTCCAAACTTCGGAAGCGCTTTAATATCTTTTGAACTAAATCGAATTTTTCCTAACATTTTGTAGAATCCAGTAAAATATTTTTGAATTTTCTCAAGAATTTTAGGAAAATTATACTTATAAAAAGCATTGAAAGCAAACTAATAATACTTATTTCCTTGTTGTCAGATCTCAGAATCTAATTCCAGCACAAATTCAAATGTTCAAAAAATTTTCCCAAGTAAATAGTTGTTTGAAATTTCTACTAAAAATTATTTTTCCTGTTAGATCGAAAAACTACTAATACTATACTAATCACAGTAAAAAATATGATTCTTCAGTGTTTTAGATTTAATTTTTGCTCACCAGGTACCATTAATCGTGTGTTCTGATCCGCAACAATTTTCCTTTCCCCAGTGAAAATGGACTTCGTTAAATTCATACTCATCGCCTGATAAAGGACCACCCTTGATAGATGAAGGAATTCTATCCCCGCTCAAACAAATTTTTGCTAAAATAATCATTCGTCTGTGTATTTTAAAGCTAATTCAAAAGTTTTACTGATAATAATATATTTATCAAATTAATTTGACCTGTTTTTCCAGTATTGAACAATGTTGCATCTCCGTCTCTCAACCAATGTCCACTAAGAATTAATGATGGGAATCTGTGAGGACGAATTATTTTGTCATCTATGTCAATAGGAGATTGGCCCGATTTTGGCAAACCTAGAGATGAAGATTTGACGTTTAATTTATTACTTTGTGGTCAATGAATATGATTAAATTATGGAAAAACTGACTTTTTACTGCAAAATTTAGAAGTAGACTCTCTCAAAGATTGGAAGTTAAAGATATAAATTTTTGATTACATGTTTTTAGTTGCTGAAATGAAAGTCTCGGAATGTGTCTTGAATGGAAAAACGATTTTGATACTTTGAACCGAAAATATAATTTAAAATTGAGTTACCAATTAGACGACCTTGCTCCGTCATCAGTTCTTTAATTATGAAATTTGATCAATTGATAATTAAATAATTAGTTTTAATCGTACATGATTGTTCTAAAATAATCTCACATCCTAACCTTTCTTTTGAATTTGAAAAATAAAACAAATGAAATCGATAAAGTATTTGAACAATAAATTTCCTTCTTCAGTCAACAGCTTTTTCATCGGCATAGAATACTCTTCTACGATGAAGAGATTGTCGTGATCTGTAATTCCTCAAAATTGGTGCTGATTTATGATCGTGTATTTCTCGAAATTTCTCCATCTATTTTATTAACATTTTATTATGCACTTATACGTTGCTAGGGTAGTTCAAAAAAAGGCTTTATTTTTTCTCTGGAATAAGTTCCTTGCAAATTGTTTCTTTTTGTGTTAAAATGAACCTTACATTTTTTTAATAAAAAAATATATATTTGGGGAGTGCACGCCTCAATTTTTGCAGAAAAAGTTAATATTTTCTTTGCAATGCCACTTAGAATGGTTTATTTCACTTGGACATACCGGGAGTGTATTACTTTTATTGAAGTACATCACCCAGATATTTCAAATAATTTTTGTTAAATATTTAAAGGGTCTCACAGTCTTATTTTTCCTCAAAAAATTCTGATTTTATTTCAATTGACAATGCAAAAAAAAATCTTTCTTTGGCTCAACAAAACTTTTTCTGACTAAACAAAAAATTCCACTGGTTTACCAAAATATAACGTTGGTTTAGCAAAACGTTTTGTTATAGAAACGAAAATTTGGTGGGACCATGCAAAAAATTTATTGCACAAATATTAGAGAAATTATTTTGTTGTCCGAATAAAACATTTTTCTCACTGTATTAAATCTATTTCCTCTGCTTAGGTTTTTGTAAATTTTAAAATCACCCGCGCTTTTTCATGGCCCCATATTGACCAATCAGAATGTGGCAAGAAACGATTCCAGCGCCCTCAGTCGTTCGTGGTTCGTGTTGTTTTTTTTTTGTGGAGGACGCGTAATGAAGTAACCGCGTCAATCGAGGAATTCAAAGTAAAGATGCAAGTGAATAATAGTGTTTTTTATAAAGACCCTCAAACGGTCAAGCTCATCTTTTTACCATACTTTCAAGATATTTTTCTTGAAAAAGCAGTTTGCTATGAGGATGGGAGTAGAAGAATGTGTCGATAATTTCATTCTTACACTACCTCATCCAAAAATACTAACTTCCGCCTTCAGAAACAAAATAAAATGTGTATTGTTCATTAAAAGAAAATGTATAAGATCAGCACATAAACAAAATGCCCTAATAATATAATATTAATGAGAAATTTTATTTTTAAGTTAGTTAGGCATAATTAATATTGCCAAATCGGGGACCAGCTGGCATAGATATAACTTAACGTTACAAGCCAGGCTGGAGAGCCCAATCTTGGAGTAATTGGGCCGCCAAATTGGTGCCTAATTGGCAGTTGGGCCGTAGAGCAAAGATAGTTGGGCAACTTGACTGAGACCCAGTTTGGCCCCAATCGATTTTTCCACACATCGTCTGTATTGAATTTAGTGAAGTACATTGATAGAATTTTTAACATGATTTGAAAAATATATTTAGGGGTCTCGCGAGCCCATTTTTGCCAAAAGGAATTTTTTTACTATTGTTACTTTTAGTGAAATATATCATCCGGATCTTTGATAAAAGGAAAATAAAATATTCAAGTGTCTCGCAGCCCCATTTTTGAAAAAAGGCTTATTTTATTTCAATTTCTGCTGTTATTGAATTATTTTACTTCGGCATATAGACCAGTGGAAATAGCTAATCAATTGAAAACAAATCCGAAGGTCTTCAAAAAAACTTTTATAGTGGTTTTTTATATGTTGAACATAAAATAAAATTTTGCAAAACGTGATCTGGTCATGATACGGCAACATTATTAATTATGCACAAATTATTATTTTTGTAATCACTCCCCAGCGAAAATACCAAAGGTTTTGCAAAATGTTGTTTCTGTTTTTTTTTTTTCATTGAGAGGGGACTATTATATGATTTTCAAAACTAATAAATAACGCAAATTATCGTTTTTTAAATTATTGTTAAATTTTTTGCAATTCGACTCCTGAAATTCCAGCAAAAATTTCGAAGGTTGTGTTTTTGGGTAGCAAATGTTAGAAATGTCGAGATTGGACAATATTCCAATTTGCAAAACGTTGCTCGGCCGGCAATAATATTAAAATTGTAATTAAACAAATTAGTTACTTTAGTAAACTAGACAAAAACACAACCTTCGCAATTTTCGCTGGAATTTTATATTTAATTTAATGAAAAAAATCAGAAACAATATTTTGCAAACCTTCCGGTATTTTCGCCATGGAGTGATTACCAAAATAATAATTTGTTCATAATTAATGATGCTGCCGTATCACGAACGTTTTGCAAATTTAATACAAGATAGAGACTGAATTTATGATTACTCACTTAAGTTTGCAAAATGTTTTGAATTTTCGTGAAGCAATGGGGGGGGGGGGGGCAAATGTTGCAAATTAATTTTTTTAAACAAATTGCCGACCCGATCACGTTTTGCAAAATTTTATTTTATGTTCAACATGTAAAAAAACAACTATAGAATTTTTTTGAAGACTTTTGGAATTTTTGTTAATTGACTCAATTTTTATGTCTAATTCCACTGGTCTAATACCTGGACTGTATTACTTTCAGTGCAATCCGTCAATCAAATTTTTGGAATAATTTAAAAATTTTATCTAGGAGTCTCGCAAACCCATTTATGCCAAACAAATGTTTTATTTTTTATTTTATTGCCACAGCTTATGGATAATTTTACTTTGGAATACCTGAAGTGTGATACATAATTTTTGTATAATACATTAACTGAATTTCTTAAGTGAGTAAAAAAAATATTTAAGTGTCTCGAAGTCCCATTTTTGAAGAAAAAAAATTATTTTATTTTAATTGCCGTTATTCATGCAGTATTTTACTTTGGCATTCCTGGTCTGCATTAATTTTAGTACAAAGCGTCAACCGGATTTTTGACAAAAGTAAGAAAAATATTTAATGGCCTCGCAGGCCCATTTTTGAAAAAAATACTTTTGTGATTTTACTTACTGCTTTTGATGGATTATTTATAATATTTATTTGTCTCATAGTCCTATTTTCAGAATATGTTTTTTTAATACTGTCAAAAATCAAAGTAATGTATTTCACTAAAAACAATATAGTTCAGGTATATCAAAGAAAAATAATCCATTAAAAAAGAAAATTGAATTAAAATTTGCATTTTTTCAAAAGTGGACTCGCGAGACCTTAAGTCATATATTTTTTGAATTCTGTTGACAATCCATTTTATGTATTGTACTAGCATTAACACATTCCACACTGAGAAACTTTAGGTTAGAAAAATTACTAAAACGGATAGCAAATGGGGGCAAAATGCTTAATTTTCGACATTTTAATGCATAAATAATAAGCTATACTATTTTTATAAGAAGATTTCCTATTTGATTATAGCAATCCTTACTATTTTCTGTAGTAAAATCTGTTGTAGGAAAAATTAGTAGAGAAATTAATAAATTGTACAAAAAGAATAAAAGTAATAAGTATTTTAAATAACATAACATACTAAATATGTAGAAGAAATTACTATTGTCTGTAGGAACACGATGTGTATTATGGACATTTTCTACTTTTTGTAAGAAAGGTTAATACCAATTATTAAAATTGGTCCCAAATATTACTGATTTAGCAGACGGTATCGAGCCTTGGACCGAGCGCAGCCGAGTGCATCCGACGTGTGTGGATCGCCGACGAGGGGTACATAACTTTAAAATTTGGTGTACACCGATTGCATGATTGCACTGTAAAATTGCAGTGCCATTGAAGTGATTGCAAGGTGACAAAAGGGTGATTGCAATGAACTGTGTACACCGATTGCAGGAGTTGTGTACCCCTCGATCGCCGATCATATTTTTAGGTTGCGAAAATGACATCTAATTTATGTTTCAATGCAAAATCCGCAAAAAAACGTAATTTGAAATGAAAATATTTACTTATTTTAATTACATTAAAAATTGTGTTGTTTAAAATTATAAAAATATCATGAATATTAAACAATTAAGGATTAAATGAATTAGAACCAATAAACTTTCTATCATTCAGGTCATATGGAAGTTCTCATTCTGAGTCTCAAAATGTCCTATAGGTAGATGGATCATCGCCCGACTGCTGTCCCGGAGACGCGTGTTCGATTCCCGCCAGCTTCGTTTTCTTCTAACCCGATTTTTCTTTTTCAGCTTTATAATATAATACTATCTTTTAAGAATATATACATATATGTAATTTCTAATGTTGTCAATTCTTAATTTAAATAAATGTGAATTATGCGACCTATTGAGACTCTCGGTTTCCTTTCTCATGTCCTTATCCCCCCCCCCCCAGTAACAGAAGTTTTGGTGGGACTGACGTTACAGCTTGACTCCACCATAAGACAAATCACTGCTTAATTCGGACATGATTTCGACTCGCAAAACAAATCTCGCGCATGCAGGTGATCCCGTGCAGAAATTTTGGCGTGGCGCGGGTCGGGCCCAGATATGGCAGAATGTGGGCCCAGTCGGGCAATCCTTCCAGCGCCAGATTCGAAATGAAACGCCTAGCCTGATCAGGGCCAGACTGGGCATCCATAAGGACGGTCGGATCTGGCCCAGAGCAGCGCCCTTTAATTTTTTTATGTTTAGCCATACTATTATTTAAATTTTCTTGCAGTAATAAATAAACAATAAATTGAGAACTTTATACTTTATTAAAAAATATTAGAAAATCAAAACAGAACATTTTTCATATTTTTCAGTCCAACTTAATATAAATTAAACAGGTGTTCAGCATTTTGTAGTCCTGTTCATGCAACAAAGACTAGCAAAGTGAGGTTAAGACACTGAAAATTCTAAAGCAACTATCCGTACCTTTTTTGCAATACACTAATGTTGTAGATAGAAATTGTCTCAATTATCACAATAATAGCATACTGGAGAATTTTGGATCGGTTAAATATACAAGGGTTATTTGTGCAACAAGCAAAACAAAAATTTGTTCAAATTAAGTGAACTTTCTCGATTGTACTGTCGGAAATTTGAAAGAGAGAAAGCACAAATTAAGATGTACCTACACGAACGTTTCACTGTCGTTGAAAGGTTTATTTTGCTCATAGGTTCATTGTAAACTTATTTTCGTGTAGCAGGTTGTACTAGAATTATTAGCATAATTAATTAACATAAACTTAAGCGAATGAATCACGCATGGCTACACGTGGCTTTGCTGTCTATACCCTTGTACAAAGTTGCCTTCTTTTCCAAACAATCGAAAGGAACAGTTTGTGAAATCACAAACATAAGCTCTGCTAACGTTCCTACTTTTAAATTAATGTTTATATAGTTTTCTTAACTTATTGTTCTCAATTTATTTTGAGGCTAGGTTTGCTAGACTGATTTTAAGAAATCTACTTACCTTCATCCTCATTGCGCACTAGGGAATGGCAGCAATTTACCTATATTTCCGTACCCGTAAGGTACTTTTCGTTTTTATAATATTTAAATTATTTTTGAAATCACATTACACTCAAAATCGAGCCGTATTGTGGAAAATATAAAATGAAACATCAGATATATCAGGCGGTCGGCACAGCAGATGGCGCTGCAATTTACAACGGGTATTTTCTCGATATGTGGTTCCGACCCGAACCACAAGAGTAGCCATGCGACAGCCACAATGTGGCAAACCCGATCGGGACCACATCGGAAATCGGGACCAAATTGGGCAATTTCTGCACGGGATAGTTGGGAGTACAATCTAAACATGAATAATACAAACAATAAAGTAGCCTCGGAATGGACTGAAACTCGGATTGACCAAAGGCATGCACACGGTAAGCGTAAAGGTCTTGTTTCGGGCGATGAATGGAGACTGGGTGTTTGGAATGCTAGAGGAGTGAATGATCTTAAGATAAGAGAACTACGAGAAACTATGCACGTAAGGAAACTAGACATTCTTTGTGTACCTGAGACAAAGAAAAAGGGTTGCGAATTTAGAAAAATAGGAAACGGGGTGTTGAAAGGCGGTTGTGAAATATGGTCAGGAGTAGATAGCGAATCGCATCATAGTCAAGGGGTCGGTTTAATTATGAGTGAAAAAGCAAGTCATCATCTCATAGAGCATAATTTTGTATCACCCAGATTGCTGTGGGCTAGAATGAAGGTAGGAATCAGAAGATTATTTATCGTAGCGTGCTACGCACCAGTTGATAGCGATTCGAGGGAAGTTAAGGACGCCTTCTGGGACACTCTAAATGATACAATAAGTATTTGCGATCAAGGTGAAAGAATAATTCTGCTAGGAGATATGAACGGATGGGTCGGTGTCCAACGTCAGGATACAGATACAGAAAGGGTGCTAGGTAATTTTGGAGATCCAACAAGAAAAAATTATAACGGGGAAAAGCTAGTTAGTTTATGCTTAGAAAAGGGCCTATTTATTACAAATACTTGGTTTAGACATAAAATGATCCACATGTACACCTGGCGTAAAGGAAATAGCCACAGCATAATTGACTTTGTTATTGCGGATGAAAGATTAGGAGAACTAGTTAAAGATACAAGAGTCATGAGGGGTTCCGAATGCAATTCTGATCATTACCTTTTAGTCTGCAAAATAAACTTAGGGCGGGGATGGAGAGCAAAGAAAACAAAGAAAACGAAACAAACACGAATAAAAATTGAAAATTTACAGAGACAAGAAGTGCAAACAGAGTTTAAAAAGAGGTTAACTGAAAGCATAGATAGGGCAACGTGGGAAGCGCTTATAAGCAATAAAGATATAGAGGGCGCGTGGACTTTATTACGGGATGTCATTGTCAAAACTGCGACCGAAGTATGTGGTACAGCGGTTGTAGGAAGAAAGTCTGGCGATGCGTGGTGGAACGATGAAATTGCGGCAGCCCAAAAAGAAAAGAAAGAAGCGCATAATAAAATGCTGAACATGGCAGGTCTTAGCGATGAGGAGAGAACTAGACTTAAAAATGATTACAGACACAAAAATAGGAAAGTTAAACGACTAGTCAAAGAGAGTAAAGAGAAAATCAGAACAGAAGAAGAGAATAAAATAATAAACTACTTTGAAGGAATTATGAAACTATTATATAAACAGTTGAAGGAAAGTAAAAGTACAGAGTTTGCTAGCATGAGAAACAGCAAAGGCGAAATGATATATGATATAGGCGGAATAGTAGACGCTTTGAAAGAGTCTTTCAAAGAACTATTGGGAGGTGAAAATATCGGACAACAAAACTGCGACATAGAAGATAATGCATTAGAAAACCCAATTGAAAAAGTCTGTGTCACTGAGGTCAGAGATATAATTAAGAACTTGGAAAACAGTAAGGCTGCGGGTATAGACAATATTAGCGCTGAAATGCTTAAATACGGTGGCGAGTACATACCTCACAGGTTGTGCGAATTAATAAATTTATGTATCGAAACGGGAGAAGTCCCAGACGATTGGAGAAAAGCGATTATCGTACCAATATACAAAAGAAAAGGAGATAAAAGCAACTGCAGTAATTACAGAGGTATCAGCCTACTAAGTACCGTAAGTAAAATATACTCAAAAATACTTATCCGTAGGGTAATGGAAATTACAGAAGAGAAAATATGGGAAGTCCAAAGTGGATTTATGCCAGGAAGATCATGTACGGATCAGATATTTAGCCTAAGACAGGTCGCAGAAAAAAGTTTGAGAGTAGGAAAGAAAGTCTTCTGTGCATTTATCGATCTAGAAAAAGCATTCGACACGGTAAATAGAAGTAAACTTTGGAAAGTCCTTAAAGAGTATGGAGTGAATGGAGGGCTCCTACAAGCAATAAAAACAATATATACAGGTAGTAAAGCGAGTGTAAGGGTAAATGGGAAAAAGAGTGAATGGTTCGATATTATGCAAGGCGTGAAACAAGGATGCGTTATGTCCTCGTGGCTTTTTATCATATTCATGGATAAGTGTCTTAGAACTGTCCTCTTCGACGAAAAAGGTGTAGATCTTGAAACCGTCAAGGTACGTGGGTTGGCTTTCGCGGATGACAAGATTGTTATGGCAGAATCAGTCGAAGACTTGCAAAGAATGTTGAATAAACTTAATACAAGCATGAAGAACATGGACCTCAAAATTAACGTGAATAAAACGAAAGTCATGGTGTTTGAGGGAAAAAGTGAGAAAACAATATGCAACATAGTTCTAAATGATGAGAAATTAGAACAAGTTGACAAGTACGTATATCTAGGTAGTCTATTCACTAACGACGGAAAAATAGATGGGGAATTAGATAGGCGCATAAATAAGGGTAAGCAGGTTATCGGTAGAGCAAGGTCCATCCTCACAAATAAAAACATATCAAAAAAAGCTAAAATGGCCATACATAACTCTATTTTCGTACCGACTGTACTATACGGTAGCGAGATATGGACCTGTCAAGAAAAAGACAGGAGTAAAATCAACGCGATCGGCATGAAACCTCTGTGCATAATATGCGGGAAAACACTGATGGACAAAGTACGAAACGAGACAATCCTCGAAGAATGTGGTACAGGGGAGACACTAGTTGACATATGGGAAAGAAATCAGCTAAGGGGGTTCGGACATCTTGAAAGAATGAAAGATGAACGACTGACCAAGCAAGTGTATAAAGGTAAAGTAAATGGCAAAATGCCCAGAGGTAGACCGCCGAAAGAATGGTTACAATCTGTGAATGAGACGCTAATACGAAGAGACATAAGAAGCCATAGAAATCAGGGACCCGAACGAAACTTTCGTTCCATTTCGTTACTGCCAATTAAAATAAATCGTTTGAATCTAATCATCAATGTAATTTCAGATATTATATAATTTCGTACAAATCTAGAGATAGCAGATCAAAGTTTAGTAAAAACTCATTTTTTTCTATCAATAACGAAATGGAACGAAAGTTTCGGTCGGGTCCCTGATAGAAATACAAGAGCCTGCATGAAAAAATGCATGGACGTGAATGAAGCTAGAGTAGTATGCCAGGACAGAAATATGTGGCGACAAATAGTTTATAAACAGAGTGACAATAGAGTGAATGATGCCTGAAACAAAGACCTTGGATACTAATGGGCCCAGGTGGGGAACCATACATAACAATTTTGTGAGGCTCCTCACTTGGGGTGATCGCTAGAGAGATTGATCAGCAACCTGGGTCGGAGCAGTGTTGCGGAGTGAACGTGTAATTTATATAAATAACACGAGAACTCCAGATCAATCTAAAACATCTATACATAACACCTACATACCCATCCACCCTATACCCATATACCGATCAACCTCATACCTATATACCTATTCCACTACTTTCCAACCGAACAAGTCACGCCTACCCCGGAAGGGAAAAGGCTTAATGGTATAATAATAATAATAATAATAATGCGTTAAATGTAGAACATGTGTGTAAGGTAGGCTTGTGTGAAAGTTAGCAACACGTGTTTATTTTTTTTACTATTCCCACTGTAGCATATTTTGCTAACCAGTTAGTAATTCGGTGCGCACGGTCCCTGCGCATAATTTTACTAGAGTACTTCGTAAATACTGTTATCTTCTACAGATATTATTCCAACAAATTTACTATTTTCTCCTATCAAAATTAGTAAATAGCGCAGACTTGCAGTTTTACTACAGAGGTTAATAAATACTTCAAATGTCTTTTACAATAAATGCAATAGTTTTAACTTTTATTCCAATATATTTTATAATTCTTTAAATAGCTACGAGTTACTATTGAGGTTAGTAAATATTATTAAAATTTGCTTTTTGCCCCTCATCGCAAAGTTCAGATAGTGAAATCTAATGTGATTTTTAACAAGAAATACAAACAAGGGTTTCTCAGTGCAGGTATGTCAAAGTAAAATAATATTTTCAAAGCGCCAACTGAAAAACGAATTTTTTTCAAAAATCAGCCTGCGGGACCAGTTAATATATTTTTAAAATCTGTCAAAAATCTGGCTAATGCATTTTATTAAACTTAATACAGTTTAGGTATGCCAAACTAAAATACTCTGCTAATGGCAGCAAAAAAAAATATATTAAAAGCGGCAAGTAAAAAAAATCATTTTTTTCAAAAATGGGCCTGCGGGACCCTTAAATATATTTTTTTATCTTTCAAAAATCCAGTTAATGTATTTTATTATAATTATACAGTTCAGGTATGCCAAAGGAAGACATAATCAATTAATAGCGATAAAAAAACATTTCTTTAAAATTGATTCTGCGAGACCGCTAAATATAGATTTTCCTAATTCTGTTAAAAAGGCGCTCAATGTATTGTAGCAACATTAATACAGCCAAGGTACGCTAAAGTACCTTTAAAAGCAACAATTGAAGAAAAATAAGAATTTTTTTCAGAAATAGGACTGCAACTAAAAGTATTTTTTCACGAATGAATCTGTGTGACCCCTCAAAATATATTTGTTCAATCTTTAGAAAATCCGGTTAATGTATTTTATTGAAATTATATAGTCCAGGCAAGACCCCTTAATATAAATTTTCTAATTCTGTTAAAAAACCAGTTAAGTCATTTTGTTTACATGGATACAGTTCAGGTTTACCAAATTAAAATAATCCATAAACAGGGCTGAGTAAAACAAAAAAGTATTTGTTTGTATTCATTTGTATTCATTATTGCTTAGTTATGCTAAGAAGATAAATCATTAACAGTGAAAACTGAAATAGAATAGGCATTTCTTTGCAAAAATGAGCAAAATATTTTTTCATAATTCTAAAAAAATGTGGGATTCATTTTGACGCGAAAAGAAACAGTTTGTAGGGGACCTATTTCAGATAAAAAAAAAATTCTTTTTAGATCTCCGCAATGTTTATTTATTACTTTTATTAATGGTTCTGATTGTGTTTGAAAAGAAAATTTTTTTTTCAAAAAAAATTGTATTCATGCATAAAAATTATATTTTAATTTGAAATTATATCCACCTGGTAGAAAGAAATTCTTATAGGTTTCGGAATTACTATCCAGGTAACACATTCATAATAAGGACGAGTTGTTAATGAGCCTTGATAAGTATAATAGCCCACCGTTGAAAAGCAGTCAGTCATCCACTTTAAACAGTCTGAATATAATAATATAATAATTCATAACAATTGAATCAAAAACTGAATAAAAAATTAAAAAATAAGAAAAAATTTTATCCACACTACCTGGTGAAATATTGACAGATGTACTAGCTGCTTTAATTTTCGATAAAGAATCTGTTATTTTGGTAAATTCTGGATTATCAGCAACACCAGGACAACCTGAGACCTGATAAATAATAAAACATTAACAGTAAGGAAAAATTGAAAATTTGTGAAATATTTGATGAAAAACAAAAAGAAGTACCAAAAAAAGATATGAAATTATTGCCATTCCGTCAGACTTGTCGTAACATTTTTCGAAGCTGCCGTATCGAGAATTCCAATGAATAAGTTGAGCTTCCATAGAATACCTTAATAAATTAAAATTATATAAACTTTATATATAACAATACAATTTCATATAAATTATCATACTATAGATTATACTTGTTTAAATATCATCAAGGAATAGGGTGCTCCACATTTTTGTCTCGAATTTTCAGGCATATCGCCCCCAAATCTATTCGAATCTGCCAAAAAATAAGTGCGCTTTAGAAAAAAAGTATATTTGCCGTTTCTGTAAGCCCGATGAACTTCAACACGTATTTCTCGTAAGAAATAAAAAGTTTTTGTAAATTCTATTCAAAATCGTCAATATATATATATATATATATATATATATATATATATATATATATATATGTATATATGAAAATTGTTTTTACCCAATAGCTCGCGTGTTGCGTTTCACAGGCGTAAAAACACTCAATTTGCAATTGCAAAAAAAAAACAAGAATATTTTGTGAAAAAATCTCTATGTTTCGGCAGGTTTAATTGTCTTTAGATAATGTGATTGAAATATTACATTGGACAATGCATTCTTGTTGACATATTATGGATCCGACAAAAACCCGAGTCGTTTGTAGTCTTTTTTTTTCAACAAATAAAACTGATTTTTTTGTGTGGATTCGAATAAATTTGGGTGGCTATGCATGAAAATTCGAAAAAAAATTTCAATACATCTTTGGATCACCCTATTGAGGAATATTTTTTTTCAAATCTTCTCAAATTGTAATAATGAATAAATTGTAATTGTTATTTTTATAATGATAGCAATAATTATAATATTACCAGGTATTATCTAAGGCATGTTCGGCTCCATGGCAATTATTTTCACCCCAACGAAATTGCAAATGCTGTAGTTGATAATCATCTTTTAAGGGTCCACCTGTAATTCGAGGAACTTCCCTATTTTGAAGTTCAATTTGAACTACAAAATTATAAAAAATATTATTCATGCAGTGAAAAATATCTAAATTCCAAATTATTAATTGAAAAATGAACGAATAAAAAAAAGTATTACCTGTTTCTCCAGTGTTTGTCATAATCGCACTTCCTTCTTTTAACCAATGTCCACTTAAAAATAAGGGAGGAAATTTTTTCGGCCAAACATTTACTCGATTTAAATTAATTGGTGATTGCTTCCATTTAGGCCAACCAGTGGAAGATGTTGATACAATGCGAACATCTGTGTCTTCATAAAATTATTGAAAATCAAATTTATTATTGAAGTATCAATTCTCATGGCTAACCAAGAAATATAATACACAAATATAATTTCTGACTAACTTCGTTTCGCTCTTGACCTGGTATTCATATTTCTGGGATCGGCATACTGATAGGTAATTTTGTATCCAAATTTTGATAAGTTTCAATTTTGTACCAGAAAATTATTTTGTTGTCCTAACCTACTTACAACTATTATATTACATTTTTACTTTTTCCATCTGAATTTAGTTCAAGATCAATAATTCTGATTTAAATCACTTTTGATAATCGATTTTCGCGCGAGTTGAATTTACTTCCACGTGATCAACGAATGTCATTTATCATCTGACATATTCCTCTGATATTGGATTTAATAACGCTGGCCTTTCTTTTCGATGAAATGCAAAATTATAAATTATCAAGTGAAATATTTATCGGTTCACGCGTGCCTTTGACGCGACGTATGATTTTAAGTCAATTCAGGATCCAAACTAAAAATTTAAGATGATAGATCCTACTTTGCCCGAATTTCTAGTCGGGATCGGAGTTTTTCTTCTTCTTGGTAAGTGTTAAAAATATAAGAAAAAATGATATCAATAAATATAATTACACAAGTAATAGAAAATCAGTGATTCTTTAAGTTTTGTAAAATTAATCAATCTTCAAAAATCGAAACTTGGTTTGGTTTTTCAAAAATAAACTTATCAACACAAAAATTCATTTCAAATTTTCCTATGAATCTTAAGAATTCTTTCAAATCTAAGTCTTTGAAAATATACATTTTGTTAAAAAAAATTTTAATTTTTTAATTATTCTTGAAATATTGTCAAAACTTGTAAATATTTTTTAAAGTGATTTCAATTTTCCCTGACCTTGGTAAAAATCCTGCAGAATTAAAAGAAAAATTCCCTGAAAATCTTTCAGATTCTTTTTCGGAAATTTTCGAAATCTTTTGAAATATTTTGAAATCTTTCAAAATATTTTCTTAACATTAATTTAAAAAATAAACAGTCATTCTTAATTTTCACAGTACCTTAAGATTCTTTATATTCTCTTGAAACCTTTAAAAATGCTTCTTCTAATTTTTTTCCTTAAAATCTTCAAAAATCCTAATTTTATTCAAATATTTTCAAATATTATTCGATTTTGAAATTTCATTCGAAGCTTCTGAATATTTCTTGAACTTACTCAAATTATTTATAAAACTTTGTAATTTTGAAAAATTAAAACATTTTACTTTAAACTCTTCCATATTTTTTCTGTAACTTTTAGAATTATTTAAAAGTTTTAAAACTGCCGTTCAAAACAAATTTTTCGAATAAAAAATCATTAAAAATTTTCACAGGATTCTGGAAAAAAAAAATTTTCGGAACCTGAATTTTTTAA
>CAKNXH010001300.1:117590-155222 GCA_932178445.1 Andricus quercusramuli
AAAACAAAATTTTCGGAACCTGAATTTTTTAAAACTTCTTATTCTAAATGTTTTTTTATAATCTTTAAATATATCAATTTTGTGTCAAATTTTTTAAAACATTTCGAAATTTTTAATTATTTTTGAAATTCTGAGAAAACTTGAGAAATTTTTAAATATCTTTTAAAATATCTTGGAAATCTTTTGAATTATTTTGAAATCTTAGTTTTAGTTTTATTAGTTTTATCAAAAAACTCAGAATTTTTTTTAACTTGAGGACTAAAATTCTACTAAGTTTCTACAGATAAAAGAATTTAATTTTTAACAATATATACAATTTGCAACAAAGTGAATTTTCAACTAAAAAATAAAATATCTTCAACCAAAAATGAAATAGTTAAATTTTCTGTTAAAAAAATTAATTTTTAACTTTAAAAAATCGATTTTTTCCTTAGAACAGTTATATTTTCAGAAAAACAGCTGCATTTTCAACTAAAGTAATGAATCTTGAACCAAAAAAGATGACTTTTAAATGAAATACTTAATTTTTGAACTCAAAAATTAATTTTCAAACAACAAAAAATTCAATAAAATAGTTAAATTTGAGTCGAAAGTAATGAATTTGCAACTAGAAAGATTAATTTTTTATTAAGAAGATTAATTTGTTACCAGAAAGTCGAGTTTTCCACTGAAAAATTAATTTTTAACAACAACATAATTAACAAAGTAGTTACATTCTTAACCAGAGAAATTAACTTCCAACCAAAATGAATAAATTCGCAAACAAGAATAATTTTCTAAAAAAAAGTCAATTTTCAAGTTGAGTTGAGTTGAAATTTCAACTTAAAAGATCTATTTTCAAGGAAAGAAAAACGAAGTATTGAAAAATTGGTTACATTTTTAACCGAAAAATAATTTTCCAACGGAACAAATTATTTATTAAGCATCAAGGTTAATTTTCAACCAAAAGAGACATTTCTTCAATAAATACATGAATTTTCATCCAAATGATTCATTTTTAAACTAAAAGAGGCGAATAAAACAAAAACAAATGAAAGACAAATTTTCAACCAAAGATAAGAAACTTTAACCGATAAAATTTTGACCAATAACAGTTGAATTCAACCCCCCCCCCCCGCCCCCAAAAAAAAAAAAAAAAGAAGACGATTTTTCTCCAAAACAGTTACTTTTTTAATCTTAAAATATGTTTTTTTTAGTTTTCCCTATGAAAAAACGCACCACACTTGAAATATTACATTTTTAATGGATAATTTAAATTAAAATCAAAATTTTTAATTAGATAATCCAAATAGTTTTCAACTATTTTCTAGAAAATTTGTTTTTTTTTTGTCATTGAAAATTAATTTTCTCAACTGAAAATTTATTTATTTCATTTTTGGTTCAATTTTGGTTAAAATTTAACTATGTGCGGTAAAAATATGCCAATTCGTAGAAAATTACAATAATTTCCTTCAAAATCATTTCTTTGGTTAACAGTGCAACTGTTGTGTTGAGAATTTATCTTTTTGGGTTGAAAACTTAACTATTTTAGTAGAAAATTTGCTTTTTTTCAGTTAAAAATTAATTTTTTCGACTGAAAATTTAACTATTCTATTTCTGATTGTACATTTATTTTATTGAGTTGAAAATGTAACTATTTGGAAGAAAATTCTTGTGTTTCGTTGAAGATGTGCCTTTTCGGTAGAAAATCAATCTTCTTGGTTGAAAAGTCAAATACTTCATTGAAAGTTGAACTACAAACTTTGTTAAAGATTCATTTCTTGATTATAGATGCATTATTTTACTTGAAAATTCATCGCTTCGGTTAAAAACTTAACTATTTTGTTGAAAAATCGATGTCTTTTGGTAAAAATGTTATTCTTAACTGAAAATGTAAATATTCCAGTTAAAGATTTATCATCTTAAGTCAAAAATTCATCTCTTTGATGGAAAATTGAACTATTTTGTTGAAAATTGTGTTTTTTTTTGGTAGAAAATAATTTGTTTAAATTTACAATGTAGCTATGTGTTCCATTTTTGATTGCAAATTTATCTTTTCCAGTTTAAAATTCAACTACATGGCTAAAATGTATCTCTTATAGTTGAAAATTCATGTATTTTCCGGTAGAAAATTAATCTTCTCGGATGCAAATTCATTTTTTTCGGTTGAAAATTTAATTATTTTGTTGAAAATTAATCTGATATGTAAAAATTTCACAATTTTGAGAAAAAGCCATATTTTTTATTCAAAATTCAACTGTTTTGTTCAAAATTCGTCCTTTTTGGTAGAAAATTAATTTCGCCTCTTTCGATAGAAAATTAACCTTCTTGTTTGAAAGTACATGTCGTTGAATTGAAAATTCAATTATTTGGATGAAACTCAATCTTTTTTGTAGAAAATTGGAAAATTTCGTTAAAAAGCATCCTTTCGGGTTTAAAAGTTTACTGTTTTCTTGAAATTTTTTTTTCTCGGTTGAGGATTCAACTGCTTTGTTGAAAATTCTTATTTTTTGGTTAGAAGTTAATTTTTTAACTAAAAAATCAAAGATTTAATTCTTGGTAAAAAATGCATCTTTTTCATCTGAAAATTTCAATATTTGGTTTGAAATTTATGTTCTTTGGTTGAAAATGCAACTACTTCGTTGAAAATTTGTCTTTTTCGGTGGGAAATTAATCTTCTTGGTTGATAATTCATGCTTTTACTTTAGAATCAAATAATAGCTCTACAATCATTTTTTAATTGAAAAAAATTTTTAAGCATTGAAGCCCTGGGACTTTTAAACTACGTCTTTAAAAAATGAGATTTTTCACACATAAGGGAAATCAGTCCGAGGTGGTTAGAATAACTATTAAAGTAATATTATTGATAAATGATGAAAAAGTGCGAAAAGCATTACATACCATATTAGAGTTAGAATATTCATTCCAAAGATAGCAATGCCACCCATAAATTACATTATCCATTTATCTTATACATATTTTTTTTAACATTTTGCAATTTATTTAGATCGTACTCTTCTGGCACAAAGCGGAAATTCACATTTTAAGCCTTTCGGGTCAGTTGCCGAAGGACATTGTGTATCGCACAATAAAAAAAACCTACAAATAGTTTTATTATATAATGTTGGTAAAAGGAATGAACTTGCTTATTTATTGAAAAGTTGTTGTGATACCCAAGCCTAACTTGTCATTTGAATTCAAAAATAGAAATTAGGTGGTGAAACGGCTGATTATAGAATTTAATATTGCTACTCTTAAAAAAATATACAGAACTTTTGCTTTAAAGCCCAATCACTTTTTCCCATTATTCAGTTCGTACTGGTTCCACCTTGTACTGGTTTTCCTATCACATACATTGCCCGCAACCTTTTCTAAATCAATATTTTATTTCCTTTTAGTACTGCTTTTATCGGAAATTCTGGATGGAACAGATGTCTTTTCACTGGAAAGCTGTGGACATTCGCCAGTGTTTTCTTTCGGATATGGTACTGACAATGGGCCACATATGTGGAAATTGTCCCACCCTGAAAGTGGTGGTTCCAGCCAGTCTCCTATCAATATTGTGACACGTCTTGCTGTCGTTTTAGAATCGTCCGAGCCTTTAAAATGGAACGGCTATCGTTCACAGCCTGTGTCGATGACATTGGCAAACGACGGAAACTGCGGTAAAGTGCATTTTAAATCGATTCCCTTTGTAACTTGCTAGTCCAACTTCAAATCCAATACTAGTGTGGACAGTATGCACACACCCAAGAGTGCTTTCATCTCTCAATATAAACAGATTGTGGTTTTTCTTTCAACTGAACTTTACCCTATCTTCATTTAAAAATGTTCTGCTGTTCTGATGAAGTAACTTGGCGAGGTCTGTACGGAAAGTATCCGACCTTGTGCTCAAATTTTGTATATAGTTGTGCCAGTATCAAAAACAGGTATATACCATTTAGGGATGACCTCTGTGAGGCCACCTACTAGGTAACACGGGCCTAAGAATCTTTAGTCGACTAGTGTACGCAGTTGCGTAAACGTTCAACCACGTACGCGTCTCATTTCAGGATGACGGAACGCACCGGACAAAGAGTGTGCATTAAATTGTGCCTTAAACTTTGAAAACATGAATGGCATGCATGTTCGAAAACCACTGTTATGATTCGGAAAGTGTAATGTGATGAGTATATGAGTGATACTCAAATTAAAAAGTGGTTTATGCACCTTCCTACTCATTGCAGCTTATTCCCCAGCCCCCATACTATCCTGAACTGGCTCCCTGTGATTTATGGCTTTTTCTTAAATCGAAGTATCCTCTACAAGGAAAACGATTTCAAGACGCAGAGGAAATAAAACAAAGGGCGATGAAGCATCTGCTAGCTATTCCGAAAAATGTTACATTCCCTGAGAAGTCAATAATACTTATGAAAGGAAGCCATCAGAAGTATGTAAAATAGAAAGGAAATCCTGAAAATGAGATACTCGTGAATCGTTTAAAAAAACTAATCAATAAAGTAAATCAAAAAATTGAAAAAATTACAAAAAATGAAACAAATGGCTCTATTAAGAAAGCCCAGGGTAATCCACGAAAAACTTGGTTAGCTATAAATAATATCCTTAGCTCTGATAAAAACAACAAGAATGTAAATGAGATGAACTGGCTTAAGGTTTTAGATACAGAGATAAATTAACCAACTAAAACATGAAATGAAACGAACAAATATTTTCAAAATGTAGCGGTAAATTTACAAGAAAAAATGGAGACAGTACTCATAATATATAACTTTGCCAGATGTTGCTGTTTTTTTTTAAAGTTTATGAAAAAGCAATGAAAATAAGGCTTCTTAGCTACGTCGAGGCAAATAAATTTATCAGTGACACTCAATATGATTTCAGGAATAAAGCAGAACGCAGGCAGGAATTACAGATTTTACAGAATATATTCTTCAAAGAATTGATAAAAATAAAATAGTTATTGTAGTTTTTATAGATTTAAAAAAAAGCTATTGATACAGTGAGCCACGGAATTCTGATTAGGAAACTAGACTCAATGGGTATAAGATACAGCTCTGGAATTTTTGAAAAATTATCTTAATAATAGAACACAATATGCCTATGTAACCGGAATTATAAGTTAAGAATTACAAGTGAAAACAGGAGAGCATCAAGGATCTATTCGTGGGCCACTTCTGTACATACTGTATGTGGAGATCCTTTCTTTGCTAAGATTAAGGGGGCCATCCCGTGTGACAGCCTTTTTTTAAAAGGTTTTTTCGAAATTTTTTGTAGTGAAATTAAAAAACACAGAGCTTTCAAATTTTTACTATATATTAATCCAGTCTTTAGTAGTAACTCTGAATTTTTATATGCAAAAATATGATCTTATCGCGAGTTTTATTGAGAGAATGACAACCATATGAAAAAAAAGGTAGGTAAACGGCGACCATGATTCTGTCAGAGTGGCTCATCCGAAGTCAAAAAACAAAATTGGATGTTAATCTATAGGTGGATGGCTATCGTTGGAACCAGGATTTTTTGAAAATCTTGGAAATTAGATTTTTTATATGCTTTTAAACATTAATACCCAAAATTTCATGATTTTTTGCGACTATTTTTTTATGAAAAAAAACTGTTCAATATTTTTTTTTAATCCCAGTTCCGGCTATAGCCGTACGTGTGCTGAATGCACCATTAAAATTTGAAACCAATCGATTTAACCGCTTTTGAGAAATCATGGTCACCAGTTTAAAAAATGTAGTTTCGAGAAAAACGCGTTTGAAAGTTTGGGTGTTATAGCCTCTGGTACAAATCCGAAGGTACACAATAGCTCTTGTTTTCCGCCCCTCTGTAACTTTCCAACGACTTCGAATTTCGGAAAATTACTCTACCAGTATATTCTATACATGCTCTAGATTGGATTTATAAAAAAAATCGATTTTTTGAAACCGTCACACGAGATGACCCCCTTGAATATGAAAATGTTCATGTATTCAGAAGATACGGTACTTGTAAGGATTGCAAGGATTGTAAAGAATCAGAGAAAACTATAAACCAAGAGATAGTAAAATATTGTTGATGGCTTAAACGCAATAAGTTGTTGAACATATAAATGATACCAATGCAAATAAGAATTGGAAACGAAACTCTGATCTTTGTTAAGGAATACATCTGGGAATTATTATTGATTATAAATTGAATTACAAAAGACATATACAGTTAATAATCGGAAAAATAATATACTCTGGATTAGTATGATGAAAAAGATTCTCTGAACTTGTAAGTGGAAAAAATAAATACATAATATATCATGCCCTTATTGAGTTGCAATTCAGATATATAATTATAAATTGGGCAACAGCGTCAAAGCCACTAATATAACAAATACGAAGGCTACAGAATAAAGCTATAAAATCATTTTTTAATCTACTAACAGATCTTTCAACTATTGAATTATATAAAAAAATTAAAGTACCAGATATATGTACTCTTTGAGACATCGAAAGATCAAAAATGATATTTAGGATGGCAAACGATCTTATAAAGACACAAAATAAAAATTGGAACAAATGTTCATAATTACAAATCAAGATGTGTGGGATTCCTGAAAAAAACAGTATTGTAGAACTAATTTAGGACAAAACACATCTGTATATCGTTGTATAGATGTATTTAACAATTCACCAGAAGAAATTAGAGAAAGTGAAATGCTGAAAAGATTTACGCAAAAGCGCATGAACTATTTTGTACCAATCACATCACCAGCAACTTTAATGTAAAACTGCAGATAATTTATGAAATTAAAAGTCTTTTTATTAGATTAAAAACAACAAAAATTTGTTTTTGAGGATGCAAGGAAGCTCGCGAAGTATTTTGTACCAACTATATAAGTTACAACTTACATGCATAACCATAGATTCTTTGGAGAATTATAAGTGTAATTAAAAAGAAGCGAATATAGAATAAGATACTAAGATTGTAAATCCAGTCATCAGATATATTCCTGTTTTTGGTTTATAAATTACTTCAATGAAAAAAAAAGTTGGAGGATAGCTGAAAGAAGGTTGTGGCTTCCAAAGTGGACTACTTTTCAGGGCATATCATCGTCATTGAATATAATTATTTCTTACTCCTGATACACCACAAGTTTGGATACATGCCGGACAGACCTCATACGATTACATTTTTATCAAAAATGACTTTTTTATATCGTTGGATTTATTATGAAAAGAAAAATTTACATTCTTTAAAATTGAAATCAAATTTTGAGATAATTAGGATTTGATTAGTATATCTACAGCGGTTTTCGAGAATTCCTGATGAAAAAACAATGCATCTGTAAAAAAGTGTAGCATATCTACACGAATTCTAGGATTTGGGTCAGTCTGAGTCCTCAGATAGTCAGATACTGATAAAACGAGACATCTCGGTCATTTTAAAGGCCTACTTTCAGATCTCGAATAGCATAATTATGTACACTGTTAGAAAAATCTCTACTAAATTTAGCATACATGTCATGGAAGCAAAAATGCACAACATGAAATTAAATTTAGTATACCAGCGTACAGTAAATTTAGTATATTTATACTGAATTTAGTACACGCGTATACTAAATTTCATATACGTGTATACTAAATTCAGTATGAATATACTAAATTTACTCTACGCTGGTATACTAAATTTAATTTCAGGTTATGCATTCTTGCTTCCATTACATCTATACTAAATTTAGTAGAGATTTTTCTAACAGTGTACATGTTGAGGTTTTTCACCTGGATTGGAGGATAACTTTGAACCGCCGATCCTTGTGAAAAAGCACGTCAACCTGTTTTTATTTTAAGAGTGAAATTAATTATAGTCGATTATTAATATTAAAATTAATCATTTTCATCATTCATTATGCAAATATAAAATAATATATCATTTGCCTTTTAGAGATCATCACACAGTGGGTAATTTAACGAACAAATGTTCCAAGTACGGTTCTGGCTACAATTTTCAATTGAATTAAAATTCTCCTTTTAAATTGAGCGAACTTAATTCTTGGAAGAGCCTGCATGTCCGATATAAACAAATGTTCTTTTTAATTACTTTATTTAGATATGAAGTTGAAAAAATTGTAAAATTTAAGATATTGTTGCTTTAATTACTCGTAATTAATTCAAGATATATTATATTAATGTGTACTTGATAAATGAAAATTCACGAAGCATAGATTGATCGTTCATTATAAATGAATAATTTTTTTCCTAACAATTGTATTGTTATAATGAATGTTAAGTGATTTTACAATGATTTTGTACAGTAATAAAATGATTTTTGTTTCAGGTGCAATATAATGTATTATATAAAGATTAGAAAACAAAAATATATTTTTCTATTTTTATAAACGAATTTCATGAATAAATGTTCTGTTTGAGCAATTTTTTAGTACTTGAGGTACATTTTTCTAAAAACCTGTTTTTACAGAATTGCCAGTTACTTTCAGGAAACTTCATTGTCATTTTATAACCGTAATTTTCATCAACAATTTGTATAAATAAATCCACCGTTTGAGCAAGACGACTACTTTAACCGAGCATTTCTCGGTTATAACATTCGTTTGTTTTTGCTTGTTATTGGCAAGCCCAACAAAGCACGTTAAAAAAAAGTACCTGAAACTCTTAAAAATTGCTCAAACTGTGTATTTTTTCATAAAATTTGTTAATAACAATCACAATTATCATGAATTTGCAATATATTTTTAAAAAGTATCACTTAAAAGCTTAACAAAGTATGTTTAAAAAAAAAAGTATCTGTAACTCTTGAAAATTTCTCAAATTGCGCATCTTTTTATAAAATTTGTTTATAACAATCACTAGATTGTCATTATATGACAATATAATCTACTGGAGCACCACTGCCAAGACAAACAAAACACGTTGAAAAAAGTACCTCAAACTCTCATGAATTCCTTGAACTGGGCATTTATTTATAAAATTTGTTTATAACAATAAGAAATACATTTATTCTTATTTTTCAATATATGTGTATTCCTTGGAATGGATTGAACACGGAAATCACTTCATACATATTCAAAACCATTCAAAAATCACCTAACATTGTTTGTAACAATACAATTGTTAATAATACATTATTTAGCCTGCATCGTATTTTGAATATTTTGTATTCCACTGCGCCTCATAACTGTTCGGTGATATCAGAATGATTGTTATTTTTTCAAAGCCTTCCTAAGATTTTCATTTTCACATTTTTTCAAAAATTTGAAAAGGTGTCAAAATATGCATTGAAATGATTTTGTCTAAAAAGAAAATAGGAAAAAATTATAAATATTGTTGTGAAAATAAAAAAGGTAATTTTGCAGTTGGTATTTTGTAATGCTATTCATTTAGTCAGGATTTTTTAATTCAAAAAAATAAAAATGTAAACGTTAGGTCTTAGTAATTTTGAATTTCATTGAATACATTTTTTTTCGACCATCTTTCTCGGGAATTTTCTTTTCCAGGAACTTCACTGTGTGAGGAATTTTATTTTTCGGGATTTTTCACTAGTGAACAATGATGAAAAATGATTAATTCGAGAAAAATTGTTTGTTCCATTTAGATTCTTTTTAAAATGTCCAAAAACATGTTTTTTGAGTTGGGTCACGTGCAAGAATTTTCGAAGAAGTTGAATATTTTTTGTATGATTTCTGAACGTTTTACACACTACAAAGTTTTTTCTTCAAAATAAAGCAAAATGATAACAAGTTTTTTGCTTCAAGCTGATCAAGTTTTAGGTTCCACATATTCACCTCTTGCCAAAAAAGTGTGCATTTAACTCAATTAAAAAAAAAAAACATGTTTTTGCACATTTTCAAAAAATTCTGAATTGGGCAAACCAATTTTTTGTGACTTTCTAATTTTTTATCCTTCTTCACTAACAAAAACTGTACTTCTAAAAAACCGACTGTAATTGTTGTAGTAATAAGGAATTTTTTCAAATTTTGAAATCAAAACAAGAGAACAGAAGATGTTGACTGATTTCCCTTTTTTTCACTGTTTCTGATTTCTACTGAAAAATTGTTTTTTACAACACTATCATGAAAATGGCGTGTTTTCATACTTATGATCTGTGTGTAATGTGGCGCATTTCGAACGATGCGAATAAAGAATGTACGAAATGAGGAATGCTTACGAAAAGGCCTCTTTTCGTAAGCATTCCACATTTTCACAATAAGTGAAAGGAAGATAGTTAGATAAAGACGGAAATAGGTCGATGTTTTCAGCGACAACAATAGCGCGCTCGTCTCGCGACTTACCGTGCAGAAATAGGAGGCGTACACTGAAAAACTTCACTTTCGTCCGAATCTGACATTTTTTCTATTTTCGATAATATCACATTGATTTAACTATTGAAGAAAACCGAACAAACGCGTGACAGTATTCAGAAATAAGGTTATAAAAGCCGGTAGCCTCTCCGCCGCTAGGTGCGCTATAGTTGCTCAAGTCAAAGTTGCGGGAAAATTTAAATTACTTCAAAATGTTATACACTTCAAGGTGTTCTCTTTAAAATAAAGTTGCTAAAATAAACAGGTATACATTTATCTTCATTCTAAATTCCTTCTTTTTATATGAAAAAATTTGTTAGTTAAACTTATTTAATTTAATCTTATCGTAATCTTATCATAATTTTAACTTATGATTTGTTTTTTTTCAATCGGGGGGCTTCGCCCCCCGAACCCCCCAACAGGGGCTTCGCCCCCTGCACCCCCACCAGGGCTGCGCCCTGGACCGCCCCCCCTCCCCGCAACTTCGATCAGGTAGCGTTTTTTTCACGATTTTCATGATCTTGTTGTAAAAAGTTTCGTGCATGTCTCGTGGTAGGCCCTTTTCTTGACTCGTGCAGTGTTTTGAGGCTCGTCTTCGGTTCGGGCACCTTCGGTGCCCTCACCTACGACTCGTCCTAAAAACACTGCACTTGTCACGAAAAGGCCATCGCCTACCACTTGTAATGCAATATACTATTTTCTCAGCGTAGCGATTCAATTGATTTCAATATATACACTCCTTCCTATAGTGTAAAGCCTGATTAACTTGAAATTTTTAAAATAATTTTAGCGGTAGTAGTTATTTCAAAATTGTGAAAAAACTTTTTTTCGTGGATATTTTTCTATGGAATGATGAAAAAAAATCCAAATACTAACCTAATTATGCTGATATTGTAGTCTTTATAACGTTATTACTTGCAAGAATTTAACGTTATATACGAGAATTTTGGATACATGGATTTTCTATAGGGTTGATTTGTTAAAAATGTCACGTAACAGCATCGATTTGCCTTCCCCACGTAACAAATGATAATATTTTTCCTCCTCTCCCATCCCCTGAAAAAATCTGTAACGTAATTTACGGATGGCCCCTTAAGTTTAATAAGTATTGTTAGAAAATTTACTTATTAATTATTTCAAATAATTTTCAGTGATAGTGTCAGGTCTATGGTCAGGCGAGTCAGTCCCAATTTTAAAGGGTGGACCATTAAGTGATTCGTACAATTTTCACTCTATGGTTTTCCATTGGGGTCCATCGAACGATGAAGGAAGTGAACACACTTTAAATTATGTAAAATATGCAATGGAACTTCAAATGATTCATGTCAAGCATGGTTACAAATCCCCCTATGATAAATCTTTACTCACTATGAAAGATGGTGTTGCTATAATTTCATTTTTCTTTCAGGTAAGTAGAAAAAGTCATCAGATATCACTATTTTTCATCAGTCAATAATTATTAATTAAGGACCGAATCTCTGAAGAAGTGATCTTGTGTCACAGAATTGCACAAACGATCTTAAAACGGAAAATTATATTTTCAATCAATGTGATCGTCTCATTAGAAACAAAATAATATATAAAAAAGTAAAATGAAAGAGACAACCAAACGAACCTTTTGATATTTTTCTTATCCTTCCTCCATTTTTTGTTCTACTGGGAACAAACGCGTTTTGAGGCCAATTTGAAAATCCTCATTAGGGTAATTTTGATTTTTCAGCAGAGCGAAAAAACATTCTGTAAAATCGAAATCAGCCTTTAAAGTTAAGACCGAGTCCACTTTCGAAATAACGTGTTGCGAATTTAGGCACAAGATTTTTGTCATCTGACAATTTAAAAGTGACACTGACAACAAATTGGAACAGGCTAGCCTTGGATTGCGATAAAAAATATAATTTTCAGTCCAACCGGATTTTACGATTTTTTTTAATAGATAAATTATCACTGATGCTTTAGAAATATGTTAAGCCCATTTTGTAATTTTTCGACAACACTTATGATTTTTTTCAACCAAAAATATCGTTTACTTTTGATCTGAGAGATATTTTAAGTCGGTATGTTTAGTGAGACTCCATGTGTCCTTTATGAAATTATTTGGAGGTGTGTGTTTTATGACTTTAATGCAAAATAAAAACTTGCTCTCGAGATATTGCTTATGAATTATCGTAAAAGAGTTTATATCTAAAGAAGTGAACCAATTATGCGTAAATCGTCTAAGAATTTCAAGGTTGCAATTTCGCAGGTTTTGAAAAACGGTTCTTGGTAGCAATTGAAAATCCATTTTTTAATTTTTCACAAAAATAAAAACTTCTTCCCATATGTGGAAGAGCTGAATAAGCATAAAAAAATGTTTGATACAAACAAAACATTCTGCTTCGAGAAAATCAAAATTTAGTGTGACGGTATTGCACTAAGATAGTTGATTATCTAGTGAAAGGACTACGAAGAGAAGAAATTTTTTTCCAATAAACGATAATAATTTCGAAGTATATCATGAAGGGAAAAAATTATTATCACGATAAAATGCTACGCTCAAGTTCTAAATAAAATTGAAATCATATTTTTTTATTATTGCATTAAAAAATGAGAATTAGAGAAAATCTTTTTCCCACAACTTGAATTTAATTTTTAAGAACTTTCAACCGGAAAAATGAATTTCCAAGCGAGAAGACTAATTTTCTACAAAAAAAATGAATTTTTAACCAAATTCATGAATTTTTATGCAAGCAGTTGAATTTTTATGCAAGAAGTTGAATTTTCAACTGAAAAAAAAACATTTTCAGCCGAATAGTTGAATTTTCCACTTAAAAAGATAAATTCTTAACCGAAAATGATACAGTCACAATTTAATTTCAAAAAATGTATTTTCTACAAAAAAAAACAACAATTTTTAACAAAACAGTTGAATTTTCAGCCAAAGAGATCAATTCAAAACTGAAATGATTACTTTACTGGATAGTTGAATTTTCAGTTAGAGAATAAATTTTCAACAAATTAGTTCAATTTTCAACCACGTAGTTGAACTTTCAACCAAGAAGATAACCTTTCTACCAAAAAAATACACATTTTTAACAAAATACAGAATTTCTTACTAAAAAATATAAGTTGACAAGAAAGAGTTGAACAGTTCAATTTACAGATGAAAAAAAATCTTCAACCAAAAAAACAATAATTTTTAACCAAAAGGATAAATTTTCAAGTATCAAGATCAATAGTAAAATCTTTAGTTGGAACAAGTAATTTCAAACAAAAAATAAAATGGAATTTCAAAAATATAGTTTAACCAAAGAAGTGAGTTTTCTATGAAAATAGTTTGACTTTTGAACCCTTGAATATGAATTTTCAAACCAAACAGATAAATTCGCAATGAAGAATGGAATATTTCTATTTTCAGTGTAAAAATGAATTTTTAGCTCAAAAATGAAATCTCATCAAAATATTTTAATTTTCCATAAAAATAGGTGAATTGTAAACTAAAATATTAGTTTGCAAGCAAAAAGAATAATTTTGTACCATGAGATTATTTAGAAAAAATGAATTTTTAAAGAAATAGTTGAATTTTCAACAAAATAGTTTAGTTTTCAACAAAAAATTTTCAAGCAAGTATCTTAATTTTCTATGCAAAAAAAATTTGACAAAATATATGAATTTATAACTAATAATGAAAAATTTGCACCAAAAGTGAGACTAACATTTCCAGTTAAAACAAGAAATTTTTAACAACAAAAAAAATCTTCCAATAATATATGTAAATTTTCGACCGAAGATGTAAATTTTTTACCCAAATAGTTCAATTTTGCACCCTGAAGAAGAATTATCAAGAAAAGAGTGGAATTTTCAGACAAAAAAAAATTAACAGAATTGTTGAATTTCCAACAAATTACATTAATTTTTCACCAAATAGTTAAAATTTCAACTAGAAACATGAATTTCAAACTAAAAAGATCAATTTTTATCCTAAAATGTAAAAATTAAAATTTGCATTAAAAAAATTAATTAGAAAAAAAATAGTTGAAAATTATTTGGATTACCTATGCAAATTACTTCGAAATACTTGGATTACTCTGGATTATAAGTTGATTGATTTGATTGCCCAAAAAACCTCCAATTATGTGGATTACAAATGGATTCCGCGAAATAACGAAAGAATTACATGAATTACTCTGAAGTGGGTTTTTCATGTGTTCAGAAATTAGAAAGAAAAATATTCACCATGTTTATATGAGAAAAACTTTTTTGATATCCGAAATACCACGATAATGTATCAAACTTACTTGTTCACGTCTTCAAGACGCATCAATCGAACTATCGTGGAACCTTTTATAACTCACTAGTACCGATTTATGAAGTTTGAAAAAATGGTTTGTATAATGCTATTTGTATGAGAAAAACTTTCTGAATATTAGGAAATACGTTAGTGCCATATGCGATATATTTGTTCGCGTCTTCGAGACGCGTCAAAAAGCCTATTGAAGAATCTTTCATATCCTATTAGGATCTAGCGATACCTATTTATAAATTAAAAGAATGTATTGGTTATCTTTTTTATCGAAGAAAAACTTTTTTAATATTGTGAATACAACATTACTGTATATGATGTATTTGTTCGAGTTTTCAAGACACATCGATTGACCTGTTAAAAATCCTTCCATGATCTTCGATGACCTACCTATACCGTTTTTCAATTTTCATAGAAAACTTTTACCTTGTTCAAAATAGAAAATTTTTGTTGATGTTGGGAAGGTAACAGTACTGTTTTTGATGTGATTGTTCGCTTCTTCGAGAGGCATTGATCGACATATTGTGGATCCTTTTATGACTTACTAGTACGTATTTATGAAGTTCCAAAAAAATTGTTCATCCTGGTTATATGAGAAAAACTTTCTTGATATCAGAAATACTACAGATCCATTTCTGATATATTTGTTTGCGTCTCCGAGACGCGTCGAATGACCTATTGAGGAACCTTCCATTTCTCCTGATGCTCTAATAATGCCTATTCATAAATTTTCAAAATGTATTTTTTATCTTGATAATCTGAGTAAAACTTGCTTAATATTGGGAATACAACAGTTCTTTATATGATGTATTTTTTTCGTGTTTTTGAGATGCATCGATTGACCTATCAAGCAATCTTTCTTGCCCTTCCGTGACCTCTACCATTTTTTAAATTTTTAGACAAAATCATTCACCTTTTTTTATAAGAAAATTTTTTTTTTATTTTGGGAATATTACAGTACTGCATTTGATGTAAGTGTTCGCATCTTGCTGGAGCGTTGATTGTCCTTCTGATGAACCTTCGATCAGCTCTTATGATAATCAGTAGCGACTTATAAAGTTCAAAGAAGGTGAAATTTTTTATGAAAGAAAAACTTTATTTTCAATTGGCCATGACAACATTACCATCAATTAACACTTTGTTCGTTATAACAGAACATATTGATGGACATTTTGATGGTCCCTCTGATTTTTGGTGAGACAGAAACATAAGCTTGAGAAATATTGAAAGTGCCCCTTTTTTTCTTTTGTTGAAGGAAAACCTCCCTCTACAAAGAGGAAAATTTATTTGACACCTATTAGGAAGAAAAGTGTTCATGAAATGAGCATGAATAAATGCCCCCATAGTACTTCGCAGTGGTATTTTGTATGTGTTGATACTCAATACTTTTTTTAAAATCTTTTTCGATTCATTTTATATTGTTTAAAGAAAAGAAAACAGAGATTCCAAAATAAAACTCTTTTATAAAAATTATCTGGAATAACCAAAAGATTCCTAATCGAGACTTATCTTTTTGCTGTTTTGTTCTTGATCATTATGAACGAGGAGAAATTATTTTTTTTTTTTAACACGGAAAGTCAAACTCACCAGAACTTTTTCTCTTTTTCTTCCTTTTTTATATATTTGTCTCTGATGAGCTGACCATGCTCATGTTTGAGAAAAAAAATTTACGAACAAAAATTACATAATTCGTTCTGTTACAGAAAATTACTTAATTGGAAATTATGTTTCTAAAAAAAACGGAATACATTCCCATGTTCAAATCACAGACTCATTTGCCACTCAAATATCCAGAAAAAAATGTAATTATCAGCATAATATAGATATTCATATTTTTCTTGCTGATTCTCATAGAATTTCTCTCTTTCTATCGAAATCCGTTGGAAAATTTCAAAAGAGTTCAAAATTGACGAAATGGAGGCTGTTTTTCTGAAAATATTCAAATTCAATTCACTCAAAACCCCCACCATTTTTTTCTCTTAATTTTTTTCTGAATCCATTTCCTCAGTAAGATACTTGTCTTATAAAAGAAATTATATAAATAAAAAACAAACATGGAAAAAAATATTTGAAAAATAACATATTTGAGTGGTAAATGATTCTGTGACTTGATTATGGACTACTGCCCGACATTAAATCAACTGAAAGATTTTTCTCAAAATAATCATTATTTTTAGAATATGGATATTTTTGTATGGCATTGTTCTCATTACAGATCACGAATGTGGACAACCCTTATTTAGATCACGTGATAACAAATCTCTGGCGAATTCCACAGCCAGGAATGAAAGTTTACATACCACCTTTTCCTCTCGAGTGGATTTATCCACCTTTTGAAAAATGTTTTTATAGCTACAGTGGATCACTCACACAACCACCTTGTAACGAAATGGTCACGTGGATAATTCAACCAGAACCAATTGCTGTTTCCTCCTTTCAAGTAAACCAAAAATTATCCAAATTAAAACGAGAAACACTTTTCAGAGTATTTTTAATGAAGAAATCAAATTTTTATGTAGGTAGCACAGTTTCGGAAAATACGTTCTGCGAATGGTCCAGTACTACTGAACACAAGGCCTGTCCAAAAATTGAATGATCGTGAAATATTTTTTCACGATTGAGAAAATCATTTTTAATTTTAACAATCTCATTTATTTTATGAACCATATTTTGCACTGTGAAATTATTTTTGCAACATTTGTCTTGAATAAACCCTTTATTTTAATACTTGAAATTTGTACCTTTGTTTTTATTTAATAAGTAAAATCTTAGGAAGTGTAGGGAATAAAAAACGATTGTTGACACAGGAAACATTTTTTTATTCCAGTGTTACATTTTGTACACTTCGTACACATAAACCACAATATAGATAGACATCAATGTCAAGTACGTTGGTGAGACAAGTGAAAAGACATAAAAAATATATGTAAGCCGAATGTAAAAGATGCGGTCTGATGATGGTATTAAAAATAAGATCGCTTTGCGATTGATAGATTTTTTTGTAAATATACTTTCCATGATTCGACTTCTCGTTGATTCCATCGAATATAATAATTTACAAGTCGTATGAAATAAGAATCATGCATTCGCACGGAAACTTTCTTCCCCTTTTTACACTTAGAAAAAAAATGTCCTTGAACACAAAGACTGTTTTCTTGGATATACATAAAAATTTGGTTGAATCAAACAAATTTCGTTTCATTCAACAAAATATTTGATTGAGCCAAGCAAATTGATTTTACTCAACCAAATACTCCATCTACCAAAAAATTTGGTTGGAGCAACAAAAAATTTCGTTGTGTCAAACAAATATTTTGTTCTCCATAGAATAACCATATTCTATGGTTGAGACAACAAAAACATTTTTGAATCAAGCAAATCGGTTTCAAAGTGCATGTAAAACAATATATGTGTAGCAACGAGTAGTAAGTAACAGGCCGATTTCATATAAAATCGGGGTTGTAATATTTAGTTTTCCAAGTTTTCGAAAACATGAGGCATCTATTTTTTGTTAATCACAGAAAAAAATGTTTTCGCGAACTTTGGGTTACTTATGTATTTTGGTAAATTATGGAAAAATCAACTATGAAATTATCATAAATTAAATTATTATAAAAAATCAATTATAAAAAAAGTATCTTGGGAAGAAATTGGCATAATGTTAGTTTCATTGTGGCATCTTTCAATGCAATCTACACTATTTTAGATTGACTAAAAGATTTTGAAATTTGATTGAATTACCGAAATGACGCACATTTTTTGAAAAATACCAAAAATATAATCCATGAATTAGAAAATTTCCGGAAAATAAGAATGTCAAATTACCGACAAAAATAAAATTACCGAAAATATTTTGTAAAAAAATGGCAATATTCCGACAGTAAAAGAATTCATAAATTTTGAAACTTTGGTCATTTAGAATTTCGGAAATTATTTAATTTCCAGAATCTAATTATTCATGAAATTCTCAATTTCAGGATTTGGAAAATTCGGTTTTTGAAATTTCGGTGATTTCATCAATTTTCATTTTTCGAATATTTCAATGCCGTTAAAAAACATTTGCTGTTTTTTTTATGATTTAAAATATATGAGAAATTTTTATATTTCGCATATTATCTGTTTCAGTAACTATATTTTCGGTATTTTTAACATTCAGTATTTTTAGTTTTCCTGCAAAATCATGTATTTCCGATGATAAATTGCAGAGAAGTATGATAAATTTAGGAAAATTAAATTACAAATTTTTTTAGTTCAACATAATTTTAAGAAAATGTAGTTCTGAATTTCATAATTTTCAAGTAAAATCACGGAATTTTCTCATATATTGTATCTGAATCACCAAATTACAAAGAACGAAACTTTTGTTTGAGGTAAATTCACGAAAATTTGGTTAAAATGCCGTAATTAAAAGAAGAATCAGAAAATTAATTTTTTTTTCTTTTTTTTGGTTGTTACAAATTTCATTAATTCATCATGCAGTCACATGGAATTATCGGAAATTCGGTGAAATTTCCCCATCCTTCTTTAAGTTTAAAACTTCGTGACACTTTTACTGTTAGTTTTTAATGAGTCAAGTAAAAAGTAAAATTAATTAAAACAGATCAGTAGAAATAATTATTTCACCAAATTTTTAATTCAGAATCTAACGGACCTGATATTCCTAAGTTTCATAATAGTACATTTCGTAAATAGTGAGGAAAAATGAGTGAAGGGCAATTCTAGGATGTGAGGGGAAATGAGGGGAAGGAAAAGAGGAAAAGTAAGAAAAATGAGGGGAATGGAAGAAGGGGAATTCAGGGGTGATGAGGAGAGGCGAAGTGGGAGGACTTGAGGGAAAGTGTGAGGAAATAAAGGAAGGGAGGGTAGGAGAAATCAGGGAGCGGAAGTAGGAGAAGTAAGTGTTAGTAAGGGGAAGATTAGAAATGAGAGTGAGTAGGAGAGACGAAGTGATCGGAAATGCGGGAAGGAAAGTAGAGAAAGTAATTAACATTTACAGAACGTGTCCGTTGGGGGATATTAGGGAGAGGAAAAATGAGAGGAAGTGAGGGAAAATTAAGGGAAGTTAGAGGAGGGTGAGCAGGATAAATTAGAGAGGGGAAGCAGGAGAAGTGAGTGTTAGTAAGGGGAAGATTAGAAATGAAGGTGAGTAGGGAAGAGGAAATGAGGGTTGGGGAAGGAAAGTAGAGAAGGGGAAACTAAAAGAGAGGGAATTAGAGTAGGGAGAAGTAGTGGAAGGCCGGGCAAAGGGTGACGTTTTGGAAGGTAAGTAGGGGGTAGGGGGTAGGGGAAATAAATTATGGGCGCGGGAAGTTTAAATGACTCAATTAAAGTCCTAATAAGCTGCAAACCCTCTTCTGAAGGCACTCGGCGCCTATTTTGACTATTAAGAAAAAATTTCAGGTTCATTTACTGAATTGGAAAGTGTATAGATTGCACTATAAGCTGCCGTAAAGAAAATGTTATGATGTCAATTGGTACTCTAAGCTTGTGAAAACAAAAATTTGTTGAAAAACAAAAAAGGAGTGTCTCATCTTTTGCCCTGGAAAACAATACATTGCAGCCCCAAAAAGTATTTTCTTGTTATAAAAGGACCCAACACAAAATTGGTATTGTTTTTAAATTGCTTCTCTTGTATTAGTTTAAAAACTACTTAATGATAAATTCCCAACTGTTGTATTTGTAGTTTCCTGACCAAAATTGCGATAATAAAGGACGGCAGCGTGGAGATTTCATTTTAATTATTGCTTTGCACTGGCAGATAATTCCTTAGGCTTTCTTATTGACTGGCAAAGAATATATTCGAAGACGTTTGAGCAACTTCACAGAATTTATGTTTCTTCCATGAAAATATTTTAAATCAAGATAATTGTACAGTGAACTCTTCCTTATTCCAAGGGCCGAGAAACGTGAAAATTCGGTTATTCCAAGTCTGCAGAAGCCCCCACCTGTACCGAGAGTCGTTGGGTGATTAGGGCAAGCGACGTTCATTGGCAGCCCTGCGATGTGCGCGCTGTACGTATGTGTGCGTCCTTGTAACAAATGAGGTGTTCCCGCTCTTCGCGCCTCTCTTTAATTGGTCAGCCACTGAGGTGGGCGGGACCGTACAGGTACAGTGGTGGGAGGTGTAGGAGCTTCGCCACTTGGAATATCCGAATGTGGAATACTTGGAAAAGTAAGCCTTGGAATAAGTGAGAGGTTACTGTATAAATATAAATATTGTATTGGTATTTTTTAAAAGTCATCAAAATTGTATAGAGTAGGAGTCATAAAATTATTTCAATTTTGTGCGAATGCTGATCCTGTTTAAAAACATTTTTATGCGTGCTTAAATCTAATTGATAATTGTAAAACGTCGTTTAAATTTATTATCAACGCTTTTTTGACATAGATTCTGTTTCTTTAAAATATTCTACATTTTATCTTCTTCATTCTGCGTGCATATCTCTAATTGTCCGACACAGAAAAGCCGACGTAATTATTCCAAATGTCTGAATGCCAGCCATAGACATTCCCAAAAAAACGAGGGTGAAACTTTCACATTGTAGCCAATTGCTTATTTTATTCAAACATCCCTGAAAGAAATTTCAAAATTTCAGTAATTGATTTCATTAAATGAAAATAGCAGCTATTTATTTTTCTAGATACAGACCTCGGACTCACTTCAGAGATCAAAAATAACGTAAGTAGTGTCAAAAATTTGAAAAATAGTATCAAAATAGTGTCATGAAGTTTTACAAGTATTAAACTAATGTATAGACCGATATAAAAAGGAATGTGCAATAGAAAATAACTTTCATTTTTCGAGCAAAATTTCCATTTTTCTAACCTGATATTTTTAAAGTATCAAAAATTATCTCCAATGCTCACTTAAAATCTTATTCTTTAGTCTATACATTATAAAAATTGTTATTTAATCATACTAGGTTTCACAGTTTTTTTCTCAATTCTTTTCGGTTGAAAAGTCTCCTATCGAATTTTTGGTTAAGAAGTTATCTTTTTTGGTTAAAAATGTTACTATTAGGTTCAAATTTCGAGCCAAAATTAAATTACTTTGTTGAACCTAATAATTATATAAATATATATACATTATTTTTATAAATAAAATCACACTTAATAATTGAAAATACAATTGTTTTGATGAAAATTTATCATTTTGTTTTGAAAATTCAACAATTTGATTGAAATTTTGTTTCTTTCCTGACTAACAAAGTCTTTTTTCGTTGAAGTTTCAAGCAGTTTGTTGAACATCTTTTTTTTTGAAAATTTATCTCTTCCTGTAGAAATTTCACCTTTTCTAATCAAAATGCAACTCTTTGATTACATATTAATCTGCTTATAGGTTGAAAACGAACTTTTCTATTAAAAATTCAACTGTTTTCTTAAAAATTTGTATTTTTGGCTCAAAAAGTCAGCAATTTAGTAGAAAGTTCAACCATTTGGGTGAACATTCAAGTATTTTTTTTAAATTGGTCTTTTTCCAATAAATTTTTTCGTTAAAAATGCAACGGTTTTTTATTTTTGATTGAAAAATAATTTCTTGAAATGTCAACTATAATATTTTTTGTTGAAAATTCATCTCTTTGAGTTGAAAATTCAACTTTTTGGCTGAACGCTGAACTACTTGTTTAGAAGTTAAGTTCTTGGTTGAAGATTCTTAATTTTAGTTGAACATTCGTTTTTTTTCTGGTTAAACAATAATTTTTAAGAATGAAAGTTGACTTTGTTGAAAATTCAATTGATTGTATAAAAATTATCCTGTTTTAGTTGATGATTCATCTATTACATTTTTTATTGAAAATTCATCATTTCAGATTTTTTTTTCTTGGTTTAATAATAATTTTGTTGACCGAAAATTTAACTATTTTATTAAAAGTTCAATCGATTGGTTGAAAATTTCATTTAAATCAAATTTAGAAAAACTTCACATCCATTTTTCGAACTATTTAGTTGAAAATTTATATAATTTTTTGAAAATTCGTATTTTTGGTTAAAAATTGATCTTTTTAGTTCAAAAATAAAATATTTGGTTGAAAATTTATATGTTGAAAAACCATCGTTGAAAATTTCAATATGTTTTTGAAAATTCGAAAAAACGACTATTTGGTTAAAAGCTGATCTATTTTAGTTAAGGATTCAACTATTTTGTTGTAAATTCGTCATTTTTGGTTCAATTCAACCCTGTTTTATTCAATTTAAACATGGTTCAAACTAATTTGTTAATTCATAAAAAAAGTCAGATTGGACCAATTCCATCTCCAAAAAAAAGTTGAACGCTATTTCCGGATGCCCTTAAATTAATTCACGAAAAGAATTCAGTCTGAAAAAATTACGTAAAATTGGTAAAATTTTGAAAATAGTGACATTAGCGGGCAATTCTGAGAAAATGGTATCTTCAGTGTCATTTTTTTCGAAATAGTAGCAAAGTAGTGTCATCACTCGAAATGTGTCAAATAGTGTGATCAATAGTGTGGTGGGTCCGAGGCCTGTAAATAGTTAATTTTTCAAATTACTTACATCTTTATGTCTATAGCCATCGTGTCCTACTTCATCTTCTACTTGACAAGCAGCCATATCTTTTGGTTGAGGATGAAGCCACGGTTGTTCATTCTGTAATGCAACAAATTTAAGAGTAAAAAATATATTTTCAATAAAAAAGTAATGGTATTGCACTCTTTTAGTACTTACATTTCTGTAAAATACTCTGGATATTACGCTCATGGGGCTTCCTGCATTTTTCACCTATTGGTTGAAAAACATTTGTAGAATTCACTGAATTAATAAAAAAATGGACATTTATTTTTAGGGTTTCGTAGCCTAGGGCAAACACTCTTATAGTTTCGGTCAGGTGTCCATCCGTCATTCTTTTTTCCAAGGAGGGAAAGTGTGGGGAAATTCTAGTAGAGGAAGTAGGGGAAGAGAACGGGGAATGACGGAGGGAAAGTAGGGTAAATGGGGGAAAATGAGAGGTGGGTAAGTAGGGAAAATAAAAGTTTGGAGGAAGTAGGGGTATGGGAAATGGGGAGAAGGGAAAATGCGGAAAAGGGTAGTGAGGGGAGGAGCACTATGTGAAATGATGGGCGGGAAAAAAGAGGACGTGAGACGAGTGGAGGTAATTGGAAAATAACGGAGGGTAAAAAGAGAAAAGAGAAGAGAAAAAAGGGAAGGAGAAATATGTGAAATGATGAGCAGGGAAAAAAAGGAGGTGAGACAAGTGGAGGTGGTGGAGAAATTACAGAGATCAATAGAGGAAATAAAAGAAGGGAAAGCATGAGAAGTGAGGAGAGTGGGACTCGGAAGAAAAAAGTGGGTAGGAGAAGTATAGGGAAGTGAGGGGGTAGGACAAGTAAGGAATTAAGTGAAGTATAGGGAAATTAGTAGAAGGAAAGTAGGGGAGTGAGGAGCAATTATGAGAGAGAGAGTAGGCAAAGTGAGGGATAAAGAGGGAAGGGGGAATGGGAAGAGTAATGGAAAATAAGATAACGGAAGGTATTTAAGGTGAAGGATAAGAGAAAGTCAGGAGTAGAGCGATTTAAGTGATGGGAAAGGTGAGGAGAAATTGAGGGAGTAGGGAAAGCAAAGGTTATACGAAGACAGGAAGCAGCCTAAATGAAATAAGGTGAGGTAGGAAAAGTTGGGGAAGGACACTTAAGGAAAATACGGTGGTAGTGGAAATAGTATGTAGGGGAAATGAGTATTAGAAGAAATGAGGGGCGTGGAAGTATAGGAAGAAAAGTAGGTGGTGTGATAGGAGGCGAAAATGAGGAAATAATGAAGAAATGAATAGAAGAATTAGGATAAATGAGGGAAGGGGAACTATGAGAAGCGAGGAGAAAGAAACTAGAGGAAATAAAAGGAAAAGAGGAGCAGGAAGTGAGAAAAGTGAGGGGAATATTAGTGTAATGGAAGTAGCAGAGTGAGGATAAATTAAGGTAGAGGGAGTAAGGAAAGTGAGGGTTCATGAGGGAAGGGGAAGTAGAGGGAGTGAGGGAAAATGAGAGTAGGGGAAGTAGAAGTAGTGGGGGAGGGAGTAGGAGAAGTGAGGAGAGAGGAAGTAGGAGAAGTGGGGGATGAAAGGAGGTGGAGAAACATGGTGTGAAATGATAGGGAAAGAGAGGGGAAATGAGAAAAGAAAAAGTAGAGGAGGTGGTAAAAATAAATAAAAGGGAAGTAAGGATAGTGATTGGAAATGAGGGGACTGGAAGTAGAGGATTCAAGGGTAAAGGAAGAAGAGGAAGTGAGAGGAAATGTGGAGTGGAAAAGAAGGGGAAGGGCGGAGAGAGATGAGTCAGAAGATGGGAAATGTGAGGGGAACTTATAGGATGGGAATTAGGAGAAGACAAGGTTGATGAGGAGACAGGACGCCGGAGAAATTAGGGCAGGTGAATTAGAGGAAGAAAAGTAGGAAAAATTATAGAAGGTGAGGACAGGGAAGTGATGGGGAATTTACTTGCAGTTAGTACGGGAAATGAGGGAAGTGGAAGTATGAAAAGTGAGGAGAGGGAAACTAGAGGAAACAAGAGAAAATAAGGGGGGCAGGGAAAATTGAGGAAATTAAGTGAGTAGGGGAAGGAAGGGGAAATTATTGGAGGTGAAGTAGGGGATTGATGATAAATGAAAACATAGCAAATAGCGGAATTATGGGTCATGATAAGGAAGGTGGGAAAGGAGAAGTGAGGGTAAATTAGTGGACTTGAGGAGGTAAGGTAAGTGAGGAGATCGGAAAAGTAAAGAAAATTTAGGGGAGGGAAGTAAGGAAAGTGATTGGAAACGGGGAGAATACAAGCACAGGAATTAAAGAGAGGGGAAATAGGGGACGTTAGGGAAAATGTAGGGTCGGGAATTGGGGTAAATTATAGAAGGATCCAGAAAGGGAATTGAGGGGAGAAGAAGTAGGGGAAGTGAGGGGAGCGCCGGAAGGGTAGTGCGGATGAGTAAAGGAGAGTAAGTGTGCGCTAGGGGGTAGGAGCGGGGGAGTGGAATTTAAGCTGGAGAATGCAGGATATGAGAAAGTAGAGCAGGATGAAGTTGAGAAAAGAAAGGGAAGCAAGGTTTGAAGTGTGGCGAGGGAAGGTAGGTGGGGGAAAGTATGGTAGGAGGTGGTTTAGACGCCTTAATGAACGTCCTAATAATCTACGAAACCCTTTTTTGTAGGTGCGATGCGCCTACTTTGACTAATTTTTTTATCAAGATATTACCTCAATATCCTTTAAAACACAACATGTGAGTGGAACTTCTCTTTTGACGCCTGAAATTTGCCCATGTCTCCACCAGGCCGTACCATTGTAATCTTTATCTCCATGAATTCCACAGCAATTGAACTAAAATATGAAAGAATAATTTGATTACATACTTCTGGTTGATAATATGCTTTAAAGATTCACTTCATATTAATGTGACTGAATTTATAAAATTCTGTTGCACAATTTGTAAAATATTATTTTTAACGACTTAGTTTCAAGATTTCAATTTGAGAATGCTTCAATTTTCGAAAGAAGTTTGGAATTGTTTAACCTCCAACGCTTCAAATTGGAATAAATTATTGTTGAAAATGTCCTATTAAAAAGCATATAATTGTCAAAGTTTTTAGAATAATTAAACTTTAATGGTTCACAATTTTTGAAATTCTTTATCTTTGAACGGTGAAAGTGAATGATTTTTTTACGGAAAATCACATTATTTATTTTAAATGTCTACCCAAAAGCTTCAAAAGCTTGAATTGTGAAATATTTGGTATGAAATTTCTTTATATTTTGAGGTTTCCAAATTCAGCTTTCACAATGTTGTAGATTCAAATTAAAATATGAGGAATGTCGGTTTTAAATTTGAAAATTTTAGATTTTAATGTTCTAAATTACTTGGTTTCAATTGAAACGTACAAAATTATCTGGTTTTTAAAATTCTTCGAAATTGTAGAATATCAAATTAAAAGACTGATATAGTTGTAGAATTGTAATCTTAAATGATTGGTAAATAAATAATTTTAAAATGAATTCTTCCAGAGTAAATTTAAAACAATAACCAATAAAGACAATAATTTCTCGAATTCAAGCCTCAAAATTAGAAAATTTCAGAGCTAGGCATTAAAAGTAGCATTTTTTTTATTTTGTAATGTTCCAAAATATTAAAATTTTCAAGCTCAACTTAAAAAAAGAACAATTTCGAATTGAAGAGGCTTAAAATTATGCAATCTCAAACACTGGAACCATATATATAGCGATCTTGCTTTAGATTCTTTCTTTTAATTCTAAATGTAATATCTTGAACTTGTCTGATTTTCAGTTAAAATTTTTTCAAGAATAATAATTTAATATTAAAAAAAAATTTAATAGAAAATTGAAAAAATTATTGATAATAATTCTAAAGCAAGTGTGAGAAATTGAAAAAATAGAAATTAAAAAGTTTAAAATTATGTTGTTCAAAATGAAAATAGATCAAAATTAAAGTACCTGAAATTGATACCTCAGTAATTAAATAATTTTTTTAATTTTAAATGGTTTCAGATTCAGAGTTTTGAATTTTCATGTTGAATGCTAAATTTTCAATTTTTCTCATTCATAAGTTTTAATTTCGCAATTAAAATGGAAATGGTTGTGGTTTGAAAAATATAATCAAGAATTTGAAAATGGTTCATTTTGAGACGACTTCAGTTCACTTAAAATAATTTAAATTGTAAGGGTTTGAGTACAAGAAACTTTTTATATCACAATTTTGAGCAACAAAATTTTTTTTCTGTTCCAAATGGAGTTTGGAACTAGCGTTCTGGAGTAGACATTTTTTCATTTTTAATGTTAGCATTTATAATTATTTTCTATATTATGAACGTTTTTTTCATTAGTTCCATTTTGAGGGTATAGAATTGAACACTTTTTTACTTTTACCTATGTCAAAGACGGTGAATTTATGTTTTTAATTCAGAAAAAAATTGTCTAATCAATTTAAAGTTGAACTATGTTTCTTGTAACCTAAAAACAAATAAAAATTCTGAAATGTTAGAAGCTCTAACTTTGAAACATTTAATTCACTTTTCAGTTTTATATTGTCAAATTTCAATTTTGAATTTTGAAGTTTTCAATTTTGAACAAAGCTAAATTTTCAATCAAATATTTGAATTTTCAACAACCACAGAACTAGTTACCAATCAAGCAGTTTCATTTGCAACCAAGCAGTTTCATTTGCAACCAAGCAGTTTCACTTTCAAGCAAAAGGGACGAATTAAAAAACAAAAGTTTATTTTTTTTAAATAGTTGAATTGTTAAGCCAAAAAAAACGAATTTTTCAGAAGACAGTTGAATGTTCAAGCCAAAAAAACGAATTTTTCTAGAAGAAAATTGAATTTTTAATCCAAAACAACGAATTTTCTATCCAAAAGGACTAATTATCAACCAAAAAGTTAAAAAAAAATTGAATTTTCAGCAAAATAGTTGAATTTCCAACAAAATGATTGAATTTCCAACAAATAAGTTGAATTTTCCATCTAAAAGGACGAATTTTCTATCTAAAATGAGGAATTTTGAACGAAACAGTTGAATTTTTCAGACAAATAGTTGAATTTTAAAGCGAAAGCGATCAAATATTCACCAAAAATGAAGCAGTTAAATTTCCAGTTTAACAAAAAAAATCTCAGCAATATACTTGAATTTTCAACTGAAGAGATAAATCTTTAACCAACGGAATGAATTCTTGACAAAACATTCTAAGTTCAAACAAGTAGATGAATATTTTCAATCAAGAAGATAATTTCTACCAGAAAAGCGGATTTTACAACAAAATACATACATTTTCTACTAAATTGTTGAATTTTCAACTGAAAATTACAATTTTTCAACCAACAATGCAATAGTTAAATTTTCAGTTCAAAGACTTGATTTTCGAAAATAGAAAAAACTAGTTTTGAACAAAAGAGTTACATTTTCAGATAAGGGGATGAATCTTCAAAAAATAAAATAATTTTTCGTGAAATTAGTTCAACTTTCAACCAAGGTGTTAAATTCGTAATCAAGAAACTCCATACCCAGAAAGACAAATATATAACAAAATACATATATTTTCAACTCAATTATTATAAAAAGGATTCGTTTTTAAACAATATTGGAAGTTACATTTTCAGTTCAAAAAATTAAGTTCCAATTAAAAATGATCGAATTTAAGAAAAATAGTTAAATTTTTAACCAACTAAATAAATATTTAACAAAGCAGTTAAACGAATTTTTAACACAAAATTCAATTTTCAACAAAATAGTTCTATCTTTAACCAATAAAATCAATTTGTGACCAAGTAGTTCCACTTTCAACCAAAAATTGATGGGTTAAATTTTCAGTTAAGAAAATAATTTTCAACCGAAGAAACGAATTTTCACCAGAATACCTAAATTTTGAACCAAATAATTCAATTTTTAAGCTAGAAAAACGCATTATTTAGAAGGCAGTCGAATTTTCAATCCAAAGGGCGAACTTGGTATCGAAAAAGAAGGATGAATTTTCTCGCTAAAAAGATGAATTTTCAAGAAAACAGTTTAGTTTTTCAGCCGAATAATTGAATTTTGAAGTAAAAACAATCAATTTTCAACAAAAAATAGAGCAGAAAATTTTGAAGTTAAAAAAATGTCAACAAAAAACTTAAATTTTCCACTAAAGAGATGGATTTCAACTACTAGAATGTGAATTCTCAATGAAAAATGTATAAGTTGAATTTTTAACTAAAAACTATGAATAATTATGAACCAAAAATATTATAGTCAAATCTTCAGTTGAAGAAATTAAGTTTCAATTAAAAAATATCGATTTTAAAATAACTAGTTAAATTTTCAACCAATGAAAAAAATATTTAACAAAGGATTTCAACGAATTTTTAACAGAAAAATTTAATTTTCAACAAAATAGTTCAATCTCTAATCAATAAAATCAATTTGTGACAAAGAAGTTCAACTTCCAACCAAAAACAGATGGGTTGAATTTTTAGTTATGAAAATTAATTTTCAACCAAAGAAACGCAAGTTTCAAAGTAACAACAACCAATTTTCAAACAAAAATAGAGTAGATATATTCAAAGTGGAAAAACAAATTTTTTCAACATACAGTTAAATTTTCAGTGGAAGAAATTAATTTCCATACAAAAAATTGTTCAACAAAATAGTTTAATCTTTAGCCAATAAAATGAATTATCGACAAAGTAGTTCAACTTTCAACCAAAAATAGATGGGTTAAAATATCAGTTGATAAAATTAATTTTCAACAAATTAGCAGTTGAATTTTCAATCCAAAAGGACTAATTTCAAACAAAACAGTTGAATTTTAAACAAAATTTTTAATTTATCAGCAAAATAGTTGAATTTTTAACGAAACAATTAAATTTGCAACAAAATTGTTGAATTTTCAATGTAAAAAGACAAATTTTATATACAAAAAAATAACTTTTTAACAGAACAGTTGAATCTTTCAGCTAAATATTTAAGGTTTAGAGTAAAAACGATCAATTTTTAATCAAAAATAGAATAGTTAAATTTTCAATCGAAGAAATTAATTTTTAACCAATAAAAAAACCAATTTTCCACAAAATAATTCAATCTTCAACCAATAATATTTGACAAAGTAGTTCAACTTGGAACCAAAAAGATGGGTTAAATTGGCAGTTGAGAAAATTAATTTTCAACTGAAAAAAAGAATTTTCAAGTAGGAAAAAAATTTTCGATGAAATGGTTCAATCTGCAAGCAAGTTATGCATTTTCATTCGAAAGAGATGAACTCTGAACCAAATATATAGGTAATTGTCAAATTAAAGGCAAACTTGAAGTCGCAGTAATATAACATTAACTCAGAAACTCGTACTGATTTTTTCTTTAATTTAATAAATACTTATTATCTTCCTCTACAAATTGGTCAGTTCTTTTTTTTATTTCTGTTCCTATTTACTTTAATTTAATGTAACAATACCCTAAACGTCATTACCGTACGGCGTCCCAACCTCACTTGCCCTCGATTTTTGGCATTTCATACGTCATTACCGTACGTCTTTTTTCTAGTCAAATATTGTAGTTACAGTAGAGTGATAAATACAGAAACATTAGGCGTTTTTTTAAATACAAGATTTTATAAAATTGAGCTTAAAATATCAACTCTTTTTTTTTGAATCCGAAACTAAAACTGAAAACTGCATTTTGATAACGAGAACGTCATTCCCGTACGTGCGTCAAAAACCAGTTTCCAAGTGAAGAAAAAAAAATATAAAAACCATTCCGTTACTTGCCCAGTGATTTCTTCTTTTATAAGCAGTTGACATTTAATGATTAAAATTTGTTATTTTTTTTATATATATTGAAAAAAGCTAAAGTGAATCATTTTTCTCGCATAATTTCCGTACGGCACAATAGAAGAGCGTATGACTCCTTTTGGTATGCGCGTGCGCGTGGATCAGGTGGGCCGGTTTGTTTACTGTTTCCTAACCTCTATTTATGAATATACGGATCTCAATAAGTGAGCTAAATAAATCAATTAGAAAGTAAGAGATGTGTTGGGAATCATTTTACAGCAGTGGTAAGTAGATTTTTTTAGTACAGCCAAAATTTTCTGAGATTCTATTGTAAAAAATTTTAAAAATAAGTAATATGATGTAGTTTTACTTACACCTGTTCAATTTTTCTGAGTTCACATTTTCAATCTTTATAAAAAGGGAAGCATAATTTATTACTCAGATTCTTAGTTAGTATGTGACACGATGTAATAACAAAATTTTAATACATTCAAAAGACTGTTGAATGTTTAATTGTGCTACAGTCACTTGTTTCCATTCGTGTAATTTAAAATGTTTTTATTGAGATAAAAAATAGCAGTAACAATCAGACTTTCAATTTATTACGTCACATCACTTATATTCGAAAAAATTATCCACAACAGTTAAATATTTCATTTTTCCTAAATGGCATGCGTTACAGTATTCGCTTTTAAACTTTTTAAAAGCTCGCGCTTTCCTTCATCAAATCCCTAACCTCAAATCCACCTTCCATATTCGTTATACGAATTTTATTATTATTTCTTATTTTCAAAACTACCCCTTTTGGATTTTTAATTTTCAGATGTGATAAGGTCAATTTCCGTTATGAAATATTTAATCCCAATAATAATGTGATTGCCGCTATAGGTGCTAAAATTTGCCTACAATTTGACAATTACCCATATACAATCACAGGAAAGAATGTAATAAATATTGCAATAAATTACACTGATAAAAATTTACCTTGAATTGGGCAAAATCGAGGCTGTGGCTGAAGGGGATGTCACTTCTTGGATCGTGTCCGTAATGATCAGCCAATCTACTCGCGAGTCTTTCTTCTAACCCGGAAAGAATTCTGAAAGTCATCAGACCCAGAACTGCGGCTGTTATCAATTCAGTGATAATCAGAGCAATCTGCATACTCATATACTGGAGAAAAAAAGCAAAATTCGATTAGAATACATAAATATCATTTCTATTGATTTATAAAAATGCTAAATAAATAAAATTATTGAAGAAGTTCAAATTTCTAAAAATGGTTCGATGTTCAAGACTCACTATAGCTAAAATACACTGATTTTCATGGAAAGCAGCGCGACATCCAAAGAACCCTACTGTCAATACAGTAAGTCCGAGACCAAGTAGGCTGTATGCAATTAAATGAATTGTCTCGTGTGGAGTCATATTTGGGAGAAAAAGATTTAAAAGGTGTCCTTTGCTTGGATCCATCAGCAACCAGGTGCCTAGGAACATCACTGAGCACCCTGCAAGCTAAAAAGAAAAATTATATAGTTTTTTGATTAATTGAAAACAAAAGCGTAGCTTTCTGAAAACATCATTTCACGAGCACTTTGCTTCCCGTTAGCAAATGTTTTGCTTCCTCATAGAGGAAGCATTAGTTATTTTTTTCAATAATATTCAAACCAAAGTCTTCATTTAGCTCGATTTAAAAAATAATTTTGTAAAGTACAGAATTACAAAATGATACAGCAAATTTTTTTGAATACAAAGACAAATCAAATTTTGTATTCGCAATTATAATTTTTCGAGCTGCAAAAGGTAAGGTAAAAGTGCTGTGGTATCCCGTCCCTTTCCCAGCTTTATATCTTTACAAAAATTGTCAGAATTACTCTATTTGAAAATTTATGATCGAAAAGTCTCTTCTATTCATGCGTCAACTTTGAATTATGTAGATGAAAAAAGTTCTTCTGTTCCGAACAGAGGACTCAGATATTATAAAAGAGCATCACTTTTCTATTCCGAATCAACTTTAAATTTTTAGAATGAGAAAAATTTTACTATAAAAACCCGATTTTCAAAATATATAAATTACCATCACTTCCTATTCTTTAATTAAATGTATTAATATTATAGGTCAATCGATTCGTCTCGAACCAAGGAATCTTTTATATCCTTGCATCAACTTTGAATTATGCTAATGAAAAAAGTTTCACTCTAAAAAACCATTTTTTTAAATATTACTGAGTGCTAAAAAAAATGCAATAAATATTTTTAGAAATCCTTCCGTCAGTTTCAAGATATTCGTGATGAAAATAAGCCATCGAAAGTTGATCAATATATCTGCAACCGTTTTCTAGTTATCGTGTTCACAAAAAAGTGTGACATCCACACATCCGCACACACACTCACACACACGCACACACATCTGGACAATTGCTCAAAACATTGCATTACACATTTTTCAATTGAGAAAGGTGTAATTAAATGAATTTATAAATTTTGGAAAATGTCACCATTACAAAGCTTCCTCTATGAGGAAGCAAAAATTACTTTTTTGGTTCAAAATAATGTACAGCCCACTAATATCGACCGACTCGGAAAAAAAGTGAAGAAAAGCTGATAAGATTTCAAAAAGAGTTGTGAAGCCTGATTTTCAAATCAGGCTTTCATTTTTTTTATAAATAAACAAACATGACGATAAAAATGACCATTTTTTCTATTTGAGGTTCCCGGTGCTCGTAAATAACAGGAAAATTGTTGGAATCTCCTGCGTTTTTATAGAGCAACAGTAGTTGAAGGTATTTCAATATTATAAGATGAACAAACAAACATATTATTTGTTGAAAGAATGTTTTCTACGATTTTCCATAATTATACGATTTTTGCTTCCTCATAGGTGAAGCTTTGTAAAGGTAACATTTCGAAAAAAAATTTAATTAACTTAATTTAACCTTTCTCAAATAAAAAATGTGTGTGTGTGTTTTAATACTCAATAATATTTCAAAAATCGGTTTTTTATAGTAAAACTTTTTCTTTAGCATAATTTAAAGTTGATGCAAGGATATAAAAGATTCCTTGGTTCGAGACGAATAGATTGACCTTGAATATTAATACATTTTATCAAAGAGTAGTGAAGTTATGGTAATTTACATATTTTGAATATCGATTTTTTATGGTAAAACTTTTTTCATTAACATAATTCGAAGTTGATGCGAAAACAGAAAGAATGTGTTGATTCGAGTCGAATCGATTGACTTATAATAATAATAAATTTTATTGAAGAGTAAAGAAGCTATAGTAATGCATAATATTTGAAATTAAGATTATTTATAGTAAAACTTTTTTCATTAACATAATTCAAAGTTGGTACAAGTAAAGGAAAGATGTGCTGTTTCCAGACGAATCGATTGACCTATAATATTCTTGCATTCTATCAAAATGTTGTGAAGTTATGGTAATTTATATATTTTGAAAATCGGTTTTTTATAGTAAAACTTAATGTTGATGCAAGAATACAAAAGATTCCTGGGTTCAAGACGAATAGATTGACCTATACTATTAATATATTTTATCGAAACGTAGGAAAGTTATGGTAATTCATGTATTTCGAATATCGGTGTTTTATATTAAAACTATTTTAATTAACATAAATCAAAGTTGATGCAAGAACAGAAAAGATGTGTTGATTCGAAACGAATCGATTGACCTATAATATTAATAAATTTCATTGCAGAATAAGGGAGCTGTGATAATGCATAATATTTGAAATTATGGTTTTTTATAATAAAACTTTTTTCTTCAATATAATTCAAAGTTGATGCAAGAATACAAAAGATTCCTTGGTTCGAGACAAACCGATTGACCTACAATATCAACACATTTCATCAAAGAATAGGAAAGTTGTGGTAATTTATATATTTTAAAAATCGATTCTTATGGTACAAATTTTTTAATTCTCATAATTTAGAGTTGATGCGAGAGTAGAAAAGTTGTGTTGATTCAAGACGAATCGATTGACCTATAACATTGATACCGTTTATTGAAGAGTAAGAAAGCTGTGGTAGTTCATAATATTTGCAAATACGGTTTTTTTATAATAGAACATTTTTCACTAACATAATTCAAAATTGATGCAAGAACGGAAAAGATTCCAGCTCGAATACAAAATGATTCCCATTTTGTATCCTACAAAATTTGGTTTGTCTGATTTGTCTTTGTATTTAAAAACTTTTCGTATTATTTTGTAATTTTGTATTTTTTGTACATTTCTATTTTGAAATTGATCAAAATGAGGACTTTTCTCTTTCTATTATTGAAAAAAATAACTAATGCTTCCTCTGTGATGAAGCAAATACATTTGGTAACGGGAAGCATAATGCTCGTGAAATGGCCATTTTTTCTTTTTGAGTTTCCTGGTGCTCGTCAATAACAAGAAAATTGTTGATATCGCCTAAGTTTGAGAGAGTAGCATTAGTTGAAGATGTTCCAATATTATATGAGGAACAAACAAATAATTTATAAACAATTATTTGTTGAAAGAATGTTTTCTACGATTTTCTCTAATTTTACGATTTTTTAAGTTATATTGCAAGAAATTCTGATGGAAACGACATTATATTGAAAAAAATTTCTCTCAGGATTATAATTGATTATATTATAAACGAATTCAATAAACAAATACATTCTTTAGGCACTTTTCCACACGAAAATTCGTTTTTTCAATGTCAATTTTTTTATTTAGGAACTTTATAATAATTTCAGCAAAATTCATAATTTGTTGAGCAATCTCATGATTATTTTTAGCCAATTTAATAAACAAATGCATCATTCGGGCATTTGTCGGAAGAAAAATTCGTTTTTTGTAATGCCAGTCCTTTCAGTTGGGAACTTCATGAAAATTTCAACAAAATTCATGAGTTAACAAATTTCATGATTTTTTAAACAAATGCATTAATCAGGCATTTGTCGACAGAAAAATTAGTTTTTTTCGCTGTCAACTTTTTAAATTGGGAACTTGATGATAATTTCAGCGAAATTCATAACTTTTTGATCAATTTTATGATTTCTTAAAACCAACTCAATAAACAAATGCATTACTGGGACGGAAAATTTTTTTTTTTTTCGTTTCCAGACTCTTTAATTAGGATTTCCATAATGAATTCGGCAACATTCATGATGAGTTGATAAAATTCATGATTTTCATTAAAAAATTTAACAACCAACTGAATTCGGGCATCTTTGGACGGAAAAATTCTTTATTTACATGTCAGTCTTTTTAATTGGGAACTTCCTGATAATTTCAGCAAAACCCATAATCAGTTGAAAAATTTCATGACTTTCAAACAAATTGAAGAAATAAATGCATTATTTGGGAAAATGTCGATGGAAAAGTTTTTTTTCGATGTTAGTCTTTTTAATTGGGAACATCATAAATAATTGCAGCAACATGTTGATTTCTATACTGATCCAAAAATAGTGTATCATAGACAAAAGTGAAAGAAAAATGTCATTCTACTCGTTCCTGATGCTGCAGACTTATTAGAAGAATGTAAGTAATGAAAAACTTAAACTGAAAGGACTGAGATTGAAGATAAAAAATCTTTTTTGTCGACAAATAATTAAATAATGCATTTTTATATTAAATTTGTTTAAGACATGATATAATTTATCAACTAAGTATGAGTGTTAATCAAATTAGCATTATGTTTCAAAGTAAAAAGACTGACTTCCAAGAAGAAACAATTTTCCCATCGACAGATGCCCGAATAATACATTTATTTATTGAATTTTTTGTTTGAAAAAATATGAAATTGATAAGCCAATTATGAATTTTGCTGAAATTATCAAGAAGTTCTCAATTTAAAAACTGACATCGGAAAACGAATTTTCCTATCGAAAAATGCCTGATCGATGCATTTGTTTATAAAATTTTTTTCTTATATTAAAAAATAATCTCAAGACGAAATTTCTCTCTATCTTTTTGTTTTTATCCAAATTTCTTTAAATATAACTTAAAAAAACGTGAAATTATGGAAAATCGTAGAAAACATTCTTTCAACAAATAATTTGTTTATAACCATTTTTGTTGTTTATAATATAATATTCTAACATTTTAAACTAATGTTATTCTATAAAACTCAGACGATTTCAACCATTTTCCTGTTATTGACGAACACCGGGAACGTCAAATAAAAAAATGGCCATTTCTTTCGTCATATTTGTTTATTTATAACAAAATATAAAAAAAATTGAAAAGATTTCGAAGGATTTCCCAAATCTTAGGGTATTTCAAAAGATTCTAATGAAATTTTAAGAGTTTCAACAAGTTTCAAGGAATTTTAAAAGATTTCGAAGGATTCAGAAAAGTTTGAAGAATTTCCAAAGCTTTCAATGATGTTGAGGTATTTAAAATTTTTTAATGAAATGTCAAGGAATATAATATTTTAAGAGATTTTCAATATTTCAAGGTATTTTCAAATATTTCAACGAATGTAGAAGATTTCAAGAAATTTTAGGATATTTTAGAAAATTGTAAAGAATTTCAATAGATTTCAAGAAACGTTGAAGGATTTTCAAGATTTTAGAGTATTCCAAAAAGTTCAAAGGAATTTTCAAAAACTTGAAAAATGAAAAATGGTTTCACATGATTTCAAAAAATTTTCAATATTTTAGGGTACTTTAAATGATTTTAAAGGATTTAAATGATAGATATTTGAAAAATGTCAAGAAATGTTATGAAAATTCATCTAACTTCAAGGGATTTTGATGGATTTTATCATATTTTGATAAACTGCAAAGATGACATTCGCAAGAATTGAGTGAATTTAGAGCATTCACGGATTTGAATAGATTTTC
>CAKNXH010001300.1:157952-173774 GCA_932178445.1 Andricus quercusramuli
TGCAATATATTCTCCTTCCTGCAGAACGATAAAAAAATGTATCCTTTAGAGGAAAACGGCTCATAGTATTTTATTGTGAACAAAAGCAAAAATTGCTTTCCTTGATAATCACTCCGCTTAAGAAATCAGAAGTGTTGAGTAATATAAAGAAAGTTTGAAGAAGAATAGTACAATCTTTTACACAAATACAATATATTCTTCTTCCTGTACAATGATTATTGTGAAAATTTTAGTTTTTTGGGGGAAATCGGCTCACAGTGTTTCATTATAAACAGCAAAAAAAATTTTCTTTGATAATGATCTCGTGTGAGAAAGGCAATAATACCTTTTCAAGTTCAAGAAGATAAAGAAAGAAATAGAGAAAGATTTATGCAATTTTCACATGAATACCATATGCTGTTATTCCTGCAGAATGAGTTTTAGCACACTTTTTGTTTTTATTCGGGAGAGCGGCTCATAATATTTTCTTATAAACAAAAGAAAAGAACATCCTTGATAATCACCCTAATTCAGAAATCAAAAATACCTTCTACAATGTTGAAGAAGATACAGAAAGAGGTAGAGAAAGACAGAACAAGATTAATGCAAATTTTCACACAAATAAAATATATTGTACTTCCTGCAGAATGATTTTTGTAAACATTTTCGTTTTTGTCGTGAGAAGCGGCTCAAAGAGTTTTATTATAAACAAAAAGAAAAATGTTCCACTTTGATAATCACTCTGTTTAAGAAATCAAAAATACCTTTCACAACGTTTAAAAAGATTGAGAAGAATTAAGATTTATGCATGATTACTATATATTCTAGTTCCTGCGAAATGATTTTTGTACACATTTTAGTTTTTGGAAAGGAAAGTAGCTCTTAGTATGTATATCATAATAAAAAAATTAAAAAAATTATTTCCCTTGATAATCACTCCGTTGAAGAAACCAAAAATACTGTCACAATGTTCATAAAGATAAAAGAACATAGAAAAAGATTTATGCTAATTTTCACATGAATACCATATATTGTTCTTCCTGCAGAACGATTTTTGTAAGAATTTTCATTTTTGTGGGGGAAAGTAGCTTGTAGTATTTCATCATAAACAGAAAGAAAAATGTTTTCCCTGGATAATCACTCTGTTGAAGAAATCAAAAATACGTTCGAAACGATTGAGATAGAATAAGGTTTATGCAAATTTTCTCATGAATACAGTATATTCTTCTTCCTGAAGAATGATTTTTGTGCCAATTTTCACTTCCGTGGAAAAAGCAGCTCTCAATATATTATTATAAATAAAACAAAAAATTGTTTCCCTCGATAAACACTCTGTTCAAAAACCTAAAAATAAGTTCCACAATGTTCAAAATGATAAAGAAACATAGAACAAGGCTTATGCAAATTTTGACACCAATACCATATTCTGTTCTTTCTGTGGAACGATTTTTGTAAGAATTTCCGTTTTTGCGGGAAAAGGCCATTTATGATATTTTATTATGAACGAAACGAAAAATTTATCTCGAGCTTCGAACTCGGTCTTTGTACTTCTCCCACATTTGTGCGCAGGCGTTTTAAAATAAAAGGTCAAAACATCGACAACTGTAATTTTGTGATTGTGAATTCTCTTTTGTTAAAGCTCCTTCGGCCTTATCGAACATCCCATCACAATATGCAGTTCTGTACCTCAGTCTGAGTCTGCTTATTCAGATATTACAAAATAAAGTAGAAATTTTATTTTTTAGGTATACTTTAATATTTGTTCCTTATTTCGCACTAATTTAAATTCTCATCTACCTTAAAAAATGTTTTATTTTTCAATTCAATTTTTATTTTTTTATTTTTTATTTCAATGAATTTATATTTTTAATATTTTATATGAATTCATTTTTTTAATATAATACTCATTGGTAATAAAACAAGAGTATTTTCATTTCTTCTTTTTATAATTAAAAAAGTGCGCATCCTGTTGGAAAAAATTGTTATTAAACATTGCATTGCAACTTGTTACGTTTTTCTATAAATCTAATTTTTTTATTTTCAATGTTATTTTTCAAGATTTGAACTAAAAATGTGCATCCTAGCGTAAGGTCGTTCTTAGAAAATTTTTGAGATGTAAATGAGGCGAAAAATGTTGTTGACTAAAATGTTATTGTAGCTTGTGTCCTTTTTTTAATAATTTAATTTTTTAATTTTTCTCCTTATTTTTTACGGTTCAAAGAAAATCTACTCGCCCTATCTGAAAATTATTAATGATGAATTTGTAGATCCTTTTTGGGTGGAGAACTTTTATCTATTAATTTTTCTTGTGACTTGTATCGTTTTTCATCAAATTTAATTTTCTTTATTTTCAATTTTATTTTTTACGATTAAAACAAAAAGGACGCGTCCTATCAAAAAATTATTGATGACAAATTTGGATGAGTTTCCACTCTTTTTTGGAAGAGCAACTTTTGTTCAATAGTTTTTTTCATAGCTTATGTTGTTTGCCCAAAATTTAATTTTTTAATTTTTAATGTTCTTCTTTACGAATGAAACAAGAACTGCACATCCTATCAAAAAATAATTCATAACACATTTTTATCTTCTTTTTGTTTTGAAAAAAAAATGTTTTCGTAGCTTTCGTCATTCGTCCCAAAATTTAATTTTATATATTCAATGTTGTTTTTTTACGAATGAAACAAAAACTACGTGTCCCATAAAAAAGGGATCCTCAACAAATTCGTAAATCTTTTTTGGGCGCACAATTCTTGTTGATCCAATTTTTTTATATTTCTTGAATAGTTTGACCGCAAAATGGACTTTTTTATTTTTCATTATTTTTGTGCGATCAGAATTCAAATTTTCGGTTTTTCGAAACAAATTCAAACAATTGTTACGATCTAACATTACAGGGCCTTCAAAAATCAACGTTTCCTTCGACTTTTTTTCATATTGTGCGTTGTTTGGCTTAAAATATTCATTTCCGTTTTTTATTTTGAAAATGCTGTAACTCTGATCATTTTATTTTTATCAAAAAAGTCATGTAAATAAAAAACTACCTGGTTTTTCGGATTTGCTGGACAATTTTTGCAAACTCTACACAGTTGTTTTTTTTTGTGTGTGAGAAGAAAAATGATAGGATCCCAGATCTAATCTTCCAAACTTTAGCGCAGATTGAGGCCACTTAAATTTGAAGCAACTTGAACTTTGTAGTTTGAATTTAATATAGTTGAAGTATCAAATTGTATGAATTATGAAAGCAGCTGTTGAAACTTCCAACTGCTTGAATTTCTTTCATCAGTATGCATACCATCGGGTCATGAAGCCATTAAAAGCATCGAAGAAAACGGTAATTATAATTGATCAAGTGCAAACTTTACATTTTCATTATATTCTTATGAATAAACCATAAATAGATTCGGTTTATTCCACGCTAGACTCACACAAATCAGACCACATCATCAATTTTTTTGAAACTTTGGCTACTTTTTCAGTGGAGAAAACATAAGTTTCCAAAAATTGTTTCTTTAAGTTATTACACTTTTCCTATTTTGAGAACATTTTGAGCATACACATCCTTATTTATATGAGAAATGTATGGATAGATTTCGAAGTTTTTTGCGAACAGTTCGAATTTACTAGGAACAGTTCCTGAAAACGTCAGACTGAAATATAAAGAGGAAAAATTTTATTTGTGTGATTTAATTTATATTCATCACTAAGTAAAAAGAGTGAGTTAACACATGAAGTTAGCTGATAAGCCTTTTTATTCGCCATCTGATTGGCTGCCGAGTCACGTGAACGTTAATGCCACTCATTGCCAGCGAAATTCAAATTGTCATTCGTTTCGTTTTTTGTTACTATTTACTTAGTGACTAAAATTAGAAGTTGAAATATTTTTAAGCTGTACAGAATTTGTCATTGTTGATCATAAAAAAATCTGCGTTCTTATGTTTCCAGTTTTATTTCTAAAATATTATACATCAGACTCAGGTACCTTTCACACAATTTCAGATCAGTAGATTGCATGCAGAAAGTCCACAAGAGTGTAAGATATGGAGAACAGTCTGTCCTTTTCGTTCCTGTGGGCAATCTACATGCAATTTGCTGATCTGCAATCGTGTGAAAGTGCCCTTAATAATAAGTAATTCAAAATCATTTGTCATGCGTATTTAACTTAGGGTGAGTCAGTGAGATGGTTATGTTCTTTTCCCTAATTGATCGTGATTTTCCCTGGAGATTGGTGATTGGCCGTTCTTTTCGGCGCTCAGTAATTTGTCAAAAGCGAAAACTATCACGTGATCATTATGAATTTCATCTGTCGGAGGAGTGAGGACAGGCGATCGCGAAATGGCGCCCGGTGAAATACATGGTGTGCGGTCTACTTGTAGTACTTAAAACAGTTAAATTTTCAAAGAGAGGAGTTCAAAAAAATTAATTTTTAACAAAGTTGTTCAATTTTCAACCAAATAGTTGAATATTCAAAACAAAAAGATGAATTTTTAACAAAATAATTCAATTTTCAACCAAAGATATGAATTTTGAACTAAAATAATATATCTGCAACAAAAAAAAAAGTAATTTTTAACTCATCAAACCAACTTTCAATCAAGTAGTTCAACCAAAAAAGATGAATTCTCAACGAATAATGTCATATTCGATATTTCATCCAAGAAATATCTTTTCTTAAATAATCATTCGATCTCGAGTGTTTCCACTTTATTTTTATTTATATTTATATGGTGCTCATTTCACGAGCACTTTGCTTCCCGTTAGCAAATGTATTTGCTTCTTCATAGTGGAAGCATTTTTGATGTTTTAAATGATAGACAAACTAAAGTTTTAATTTTGGTCAATTTAAGAATAAAAATTTACAAAAAAATATAAAATTACAAAATAATACAAAAAAGTTTGAAAATACAATTTCAAATCAGACAAATTAAATTTCATATTTAGAATGGTAATTTTAGAGATAGAAAAGGGAAAGAAGAAATTCTGACAAATTCAAATCAGACAAATTAAAAAGAGGGAGCATTTGTAAATTTTGATATAATAGACAAACTAAAGTTTTCATTTTGATCAATTTAAGAATAGAAGTTTACGAAAAATACAAAATAATACAAAAAATTTTTAAATACAATAAAAACCCAGACAAATCGAATTTTGTATTTGAAATGGTAATTTTTCCAGCTGGAAAAGGGAAGGGGAAATTCTGACAAATTCAAGTCAGACAGGTTAAAAAGAAAAAGCATTTTTCATTTTTTAAATAATAGACAAACTAAAGTTTTCATTTTGGTCAATTTAAGAATCGAAATTTACAAATAAAACTATAAAATTACAAAATAATACAAAAAGGTGTAAAAATAAAATGTCAAATCAGACAAATCAAATTTCGTATTTAAAATGGTAATTTTTCGAGCTGGAAAAGGGAAAGGGAAAATTCTGACAAATTCAAGTCAGACAAATTAAAAAGAGAAAGAATTTTTGATTTTTTTTTTAAATAATAGGCAAATTAAAGTTTTCATTTTGGTCAATTTAAGAATAGAAATTTACAAAAAAATATAAAATTACAAAGTAATACAAAAAAGTTTAAAAATAAAATGTCAAATCAGACAAATCAAATTTTGTATTTAAAATGGTAATTTTTCGAGCTGGAAAAGGGAAGGGGAAAATTCTGTCGCACCCTATCCCTTTCCCAGTTTTATGCTAAGTTAAGTTAAGTTAAGAGTTAAGTTTTCAATTTAAAAAATTATCTTTCAACCGATAGGTTGAAAAAAAGGCATGAAAACATTGGTGACTATCAGAATACTATTACAATCCCTGTAGTCTCTGTCAGAATTATTTTATTTGAAAATTTATAATCAGAGTTTCTTTTCTGTTCATACATCAAATTTGATGTATGTTGATGAAAAAAGTTCTTCTGTTCAAAATAGATGTTTCAAATATTGCGAATGACTATAACTTCCCTACTCTTTAGTAAAGTGTATTAATATTATATGTCAATCGATTTGCGTCGAATGAAGGAGTCTTTTCCGTTATTGCATCAATTTCGAATTATGTTAATGAAAGAAATTTTAGTATGAAGAACCGTTTTTTCAAATATTATGCATTGCCATAGCGTCCTTGCTGTTCAATAAAATGTGTCAATATTATAAGTTAATCGATTCATCTAGAATTTTATTATTTATAAATAATTCTTTAAATTCTGAGAACGAAAAAAATTTTTACTATAAAAATCTATTTTAAATATAATATAAAGGACGATAACTTCCTAACTCTTCAATAAAATGTATCAATATTATAGGTTAATCGATTCGTCTCGAATCAACACATCTTTTCCATTCTCGCATCAACTTTAAATTAATAGAACGAAAACAATTTTTACTATAAAAATCTATTTCAAATATAATATAAATGACCATAACTTTCTTACCCTTAAATAAAATGTATTAATATTATAGGACAATCGATTCGTCTCGAACCAGAGAATCTTTTATATTCTTGCATCAACTTTCAATTATGTTAACGAAAAAAGTTTTACTATAAAAGACCGATTTTTACAATATTATTATGTGCTAAAAAAAATGCAATAAATATTTTTAGAAATCCTTCGGTCAGTTTCAAGATATTAGTGGTGAAAATAAGCCCTCTAAATTTCATCAATTTATCTGCAACCGTTTTCAAGTTATCGTGTTCACAAAAAGTGTGGCATCCACACAAACATCACACACACACGCGTCCGGGCAATTGCTTAAAACATTGTATTAGACTTTTTTGAGTCGATGAAGGTTTAATTAAATGAATTAAAATTTTTTGGAAAATGTTACCATTACAAAGCTTTCTCTATGAGGAAGCAGAAATTGTAAAATCTGTTCCAAGTCTCTTACCTAAAATATGAAACTTGAATAATGTAGATTTTGATGGAAAATTTTTGTAAAAAAAGTTATATGTGCATAAGTGAAGGTCTTTGCAATGGAACGAGATTGCTCATTCTAGATATGAATGACCATGTATTGCGATGCCAAATTTTAACAGGAAGTAAAATTGGCGAAATTGCTTACTTAAGTCGAATAACGTTGAACTGTGAAAACACATACCCTTTCTCTTTCAGATGAAGACAGTTCCCCATCAAATAAGCATTTGCCATGACTAGAAATAAGTCTCAAGGCCAAACTTTTGATGTGATTGGAATCGATTTAAGAAAAGATGTTTTCAACTATGGGCAATTGTATGTTGCATTTTCAAGAGTTCGCTCATGGCAATCATTAAAAGTTTACATTGATCGTAAAAAAATTGAAAACGAAAGTAGAATAAAAAATTACGTATACCAGGAGATATTTTCGTAATCAAAAATTTTTAGATAATTATATAGAATTCACAAATTTTTTAGAATTATTTGATATGCACTCAATTAGAAAATTTTATTAATGTTGATTGATCCGGCTATTGTTATTATTATATTTAAAATATGGTGTATTCATATATATATATATATATATATAGCTTTGAAATGTCATTCTTCATGCATTTCTGGTAGAGCATTTTTGCTATATAATTTAAGTATATGTATTTCAACAGCATTATATGTACATATACGCGCACAGTGAAAAGCAGTTTCTTTTAAAAATCTAAGAAAAATACTACGAATTATAATTGAATTAAAATATTCAAATCTCAATCTGAACTAGATCTCCGCGCGCCGGGCGCGCGGATGTTCTAGTAATTTATAACTTTGCATCTGAGAAGATTCGAAACCTCAAAGACTGAAGGACTCCCCAGTTTCCAAACATAAGCCCGGAGTGCGTAAACACGCGCAGCCATCGATGCCAATGGAATAGGTATTATTAAACTTCTATCCACTCATACGACGAGCTCCAAGCACACATACGAGCGCACACACGCATCGCGCGTTTGGGCGAGCGTGTGTGCGGGCCACGTACCGGCGAACCTACTTTCCAGTTCCCAGATTTGTCGGGCAAGCTTGTGAGTGCTCTGATAATCTTTTTCCAATCACCCGTAATATTTTTGTAATTATTCACTTGAAAAAAGGGCTGAACCGGTTTAGAATCTAAAATAACATGCTTTTGCACATATTCAATAAATTAAAATGAAAACTTTTTTTAAATTCTTCACCAGTAAAAATTGTACATGCAAGAAATTTACTTGTTTTAAAAAATAGGAAATTTTTCTGGTATTTTGAAATACAAAAACCGAGCAGAAGATATTAAGGAAGGATGGAAAAATCTTGAAAAATAACATTCCCAGCAGTTAAAAATTCCCGGAAAAGAAAATATTCGAAGTGAAAAATTCTGAAAATTAGAAAAATGACGAAAATTTAAGAATTACGAATTTGAAAATTATAGAATATCAAAGTTCCCGACAGTTTATGTGTTTATGATATTACTGAATTTGTGAATTCCCAAAATTAAATTGCCAACATTATCAAATATTCGACATCTTAAATATTCTGACACTACGAAAAATTCCGACTCTGAACAATTAAGAAATTTTCAACTAATAAAATGAAAAATAATAAGTCAAATAAAATAATTTTACTTGATGAACATATTCTTCATTTCATCATTTATTTATTGTTGAAACCATGCTTCAATTGTTCGGATTCAGGAAGCTTATAATTCGGATATTTTCCTGCATCGGTAATTGTATAGTGTCGGATATTTTATAATTTTATTTCGGGAATTATCTATCATCAGGAATCCTTAAATTCGGCAATAATAAAACCGTCAGGAATTTTTCAATTTGAAAATTTTCAATCGCTACGATTGAGAAATACTGGCAAGTAAGATTCCCGAATTTAAAGAATTGAAAAAAAAGTTTTTTCATAAATATTATTTATTTATTGAAAATAAAATAATTGAATATTTTCAACAAATACATTTTTCTTAACGCTTGAAGTTTCTAAAAATTATTGTTTGATTTTAAAATTATAATAATTTTATGAAATTTGTAAACAATATTAATTTAAAAACACGAGCATCTCGAACGAAAAAATAATTTCTCCATAATGTTTCTCTGAACCTAATAACATTTTTCAAACAAGCTTCGCAGTATTCAATTAAGCACTAATTTATCTCGAAATTTCTTTTTAATTTATCTTTATCAAATAGAAAATTCTTAATTGTTTAAATTCGGGAATGTTCTAGTTCAGATGTTTTATAATTTGGCAACTTTTTGTCGGTAATTTTATAATTCGGGAATTTTCAAATTCGGTAATATTAGAAATTGTCAGGAATGTTATTATTCGTGATTTTTATATTTCGGCAATTTTATAATTTCTCGAATTTTATTTTCGGAGAATTTTCCAATTAAGCAATTTGATAGTATCAGAAATTTTATTTCTAGGGATTATCAGTCATCTCGATATCAACCAATTAAAAATCCTGAATTGGAAAATTCCTGAATAATGAAATTCCCGATCAGTTTATAATATTACTGAATTGGAAAATTCCCGAATAATAAAATTTCCTATAGAAAATTGCTGAAATATAAAATATCGAAACTAAAAAATTCCCAATTTATAAAATTCCTGAATATTTTAAAAAATTTGTTTCTAATAAATATTATTCATTCATTTAAACTACGATAATCAAATATTTTTACCAATGAAATTTTTTGTTGTGTTCGAAGTTTTTGAAAATTATTGCTTGAATTAAAAAAAAACAATAACTTTATGAAACTTGTTTTGAAAAAAAAATTGAAAAAACGAGCGCCTCAAACGAAAAAAAAATTCTGCCTGAATTTTCACTGAACTTAATAACATTTTCCAAACGAACTTCACAGTATTCAATTCAGCATTGATTCAACTCGAAATTTCTCTTCAATTCATTTTCATTAAAGGACAATTTTTTTTATTGTTTGAATTAGGGAATTTTCAAGTTCGGATATTACATAATGTAGCAATTTTCTGCCAGTAATTTCATAATTCGGAAATTTTTTAATTCGGTAATATTAGAATCTGTCGGGACCGAAAATCCATGAAATTAATTATGTAATCGATATAATCAATTCAAAAATTTTTTTTGCAAAACAGATATTTTGAAAGCTTGTTTTTGTGATCTAAAGAAAAAAAATTGAATGATCTATTCAAAAAAATGATATTCTAACAAATGGTTTTAGAAAGAATTTATGTAAAGCACTAAGGTTTTATCATTTTTTCTCTAAAAGGACATTGTGAAGTATGAAATAAAGAAGTATAAAGAAAATTTCTATAGGAAATTTTTGGGAATCAAGTTTCAAAAAAGAAACAAAATTGTTTGTTTAAAAACATAAAAAATAATCATGAAATTTTTTACAATTTATATTTTCTCTTCTAAATATGTAAGTAGCCAAAGTTTAAAAAACGTGGATCATTTAAAGGTTTGGTTTGTGTCAGTCCAGCGTAAGATTCAATATTCATGAAATATTTTCTAATTTAATCATTATTTAATTCTTTGTAAAAACAATTTTAAATCCTGTTACAGAAAGCAATATAATTTAACATTTATAAGGGCCAATCTCGCAATTGAGATAAAACAGAGAAAGCTGTCTGGTTCTTCATCTGAATACAAGACTATATTTTTTTCATGAAGTAATACTCCCTTGCCCTGAATTTTCCATGCCAGAGAATAAATGAAAAATTGAATAGCCTATAGAAGAGGCTTACATTCGCGGAATGTAGGTTTTTTTTCCTCAGTGTTCATTCTTGCATAACATCGTAATTTGAATATTTCTTGTTATGAATCTATCGTATTTTTCAGGATAATGAAAAAAATATACAAGTTTGGATTTTTTGAGAACTCACACCCTCATTTTGTGTTATTTTGTTATGCGAGACTTTCCTATTTTTTTTAGATTTTGAAATAAAACTTTATAGTTGGCTTTCCATCCTGTTTTCTTAAGAATTTAAAGCCTCACACGAAAAAAATCAGTTAAGCCCTTTTTGAAAGAGCCCATTTCTTTATTTTTGTTTTTCTAATTTTTAGATATGAAGAATCCTCGGTCATAACAACGTAACTACCACACATTTTTTACCAAAACAGACAAATTTACAAACGAATAGTTCAATATTTAAACGAATAAATGAATTTTTAAACTATAACGATGAATTTGCAAGCAATTGGTCGAATTCGTAAACAAAAAGAATTACATTTCAAATAAAAACAATTGTATGTTGTAATAAACAATGGTATGTTGAACCGCATGGTTGAATATTCAACCCAAATGGCCAAAGTTTCCATACAAAAAGAGGAAAATTTAACAAAACAGTTAAATTCACGACGAAAAAATGACCTTTCAAAAAAATAGTTCAATTTTCAACAAAATAATTGCATTTCTAACTAAAATAATGAATATTCAACAAGAACAAGAAAAAATTTTTAACCAAGAAGTTCAACTCTCAACCAAGTAGTTGAATTTTCAATAAAAAAAAAGATCAATTCTCAAAGATAAATATGACAGTTGAAATTCTATTTAAACACAGATTCTAATTTGACATTTAAAAAAACAGTCGAAATGTAACAAGAAAAGTCGAATCTAACAAAAAGAGGAATTTAAAAATATATAATAGTCGATATTTCAACCAAAGTAGGATTTTAATTATAAATTAAAATTAGTTGAATTCAACCCAAAAAGGCAAATTTTCAACAGAATAGTTGAAACCTGATCCAAAAAAAGACTAATTTTTAAACAACAGTTGCCGTTTCGACCAAAAAATATAGAATTTATGCCAAAAAAGATGAATATTCAACCAAAAAAGATTTTTCATGCAAGAAAAAAAAATCAACGTAACTGTTTAATTTTCAAGAAAAAAAGGCTAGTTTTCTGCAAAACAGTTAAATTTTCCACATTAAAGTTCATTTTTAAACAAACAGTTTGATAGAATAATAGGATATTAGTGGATTTTCATCTAATAAAATGAATTTTTCTTCAACTGTTCTAGAAGATAAATTTTGTGCCAAAAAAGCCAAATTTACAACAAAGTACATAAATTTTCGACCAAATACTTGAATTTTTAACTAAAAACTATCAATTTTCAATTTTTAGGAAAAAAGGCGAATTTTCTACAGACAGTTTAATTTTCTGCTTAAATGATAGAATTATATACGAAAAAAGGCGAATTGTCAAAAGAAACAGTAGCATTCTTTATCCGAAAAGATGAGTTTTCAACAAAACAATTGAATTTTCAACTGAATAGTTGAAATAATTAAAAAAAATAGTTCAAAATACATCAATTTTCAACCAAATAGTTGAATTTTTAACCAAAAAATATCAATTTTCAACCAACAAAGAAATACCTCAATTTTAATTTAAAAAGTTAATTTTGATACAAAAAAACGAATTTCCAACAAAAAAGTTGAATCTTCAACCAATAAAATGAATTCTTAAAAAAAGTAGTTCATTCTTCAACTAAGCAGTTGAAATTACAACCAAAACAAAATAATTTTGAATGAAAAATGTAATGGTTGAGTTTTTAACTAAAAATGATCAATTTTCAACAACAAAAAAACTCACATTTCCAGTTTAAAAATTAAATATTGAAACAAGAAAAAAGAAGGTATTTACAACAAAATAGTTCCATTTTCTACTAATAAAATAAATTCATAACTTAGTAGTTCATCTTCCAACTAAGTAGTTGAAATTACAAACAAAAAAGATCAATTGTCAATAAAAAATTCGATGCCTGAATTTTCAATTAAAAACAATCAATTTTTAAACACAAAAGAAATAATAAAATCTTTAGTTAAAATAATTAATTTTCAAGAAAAAAAGAATAAAAAAGAATTTTCATCAAAATAGTAAAATTGCTATCAATAAAATGAATGCTCAAAAAAGTAGTTCATTTTTCAACTAAGTAGTAGAAATTAGAGCCAAAAAAATGAATTCCCAATGAAAAATGTAATGGCTGAATTTTCAAGTAAAAATGATAAATTTTCAATCAAAAAACAAAGACTCACATTGTCAGTTTAAAAATTAAATATTTGAACAAAAATAACGTATTTTCAACAAAATAGTTCAATTTTCTACTTATAAAATTAACTTTTTACATAGTAGTTCATCTTTCAACTAAGCAGTTTAAATTACAACCAAAAAAGATGAATTCTCAATACAAAATTTATTACTTGAAGTTTCAACTAAAAACAATCAATTTTCAACCATAAAAAAATCTTTAGTTAAAATAAAAAATTGTTAAAAAATAAAAAAAAATTTCTACAAAATAGTCAAATCTTCTACCAATAAAATAAATGCTTAAGAAAGTAGTTCCTCTTACAACTAAGTAGTTGAAATTACAAAAAAAAATGAATTCTCAATGAAAAATTTAATTGTTCAGTTTTAACGAAGCAGTTCATTTCTCGAACAAGTACTTCAATTTTCAACCAAAAAAGAGTTTAAATTTCATATAAAAACGATCAATTTTCAAACAAATATGTAGTTGAATCTTCAATTAATAAAATTGAAGCTTAGCAAAGTAGATCATCTTTCAAATGCGTAGTTGAAATTATAACCGAAAAAAATGAATTCTCAATGAAAAATTCATTAGTTTAATTCTCAACTAAAACAAATCAATTTTCAACAAAACTTCATTCCTAAAACGATAACATTTTTTCAACAATGTAGTTGAGAGCATTAATTTTCAACTTCAAAAAACGAGCTTTTAACTAAAATTATGAATCTTCAACAAAAAATTATACATTTTAAGTAACATTCTGTGCTAAGCTTCCCCCCCCCCCCCCCCCACCCTGACATTATGACGTACTTTTTGAACTCAAAAATTAGAAAACAAATAATAAAATTTAAAAAAAAGGGCTCGACAGATTTTTCATTCAAGGCTTACAATTCAAGCTCTTTTTAGTGAAAATTATTTCAGGCTGGGCGTGGTGAATTTTGTGGGCCAAGAGGTACTTTTATCATTTTTTTTTAAATCTCAAAAATCTTAATTTTGTATATAAGATCCCCTTTAAATGGTTTCTGATTTATTGTAGAAAATACGTACAATAAAACGAAAATAGTAAATTCTAAAAGTAGATAATGAATTCTCTCAACAAAGTTTCTATAGAACTTATAGAGCTTGAAAGTTCTTATTTGCTGAAAAAATAAAGCTTTCCTCTGAAACTATCAAAACACCAGTTAAAGATACTTTGATGGCCAATTCAAATGCAGATTAATTCCCGATAAAAGACCAAATTTCCTCCTTAATCCTCGAAACTCCCAGTCAGCATAAATTCCAATTTCCTCCTAATTTCTCCTCGAGATTAATTAACCCGATTCTTCACCCCTCGCATAAATCCACTTGCCTTATCTGTGACTCGTAAATGTCCCAATCTGGAGTCATCCTCACCAAAACCCAAAAAATTCATACTTCAAGCTCCACAGTCTTGCTCCTGGAGGTAAATATTCTTATCGACACAAACACGTACATAGAAAAGTTCACAGGTGGTTGACTCTGTATACGTGACACACACTGGCACGAGAGTTAGTTCAACCGAAGGGGGTGGCTCAGGATGTAAATATAAATTGAAACAGTAACCAGTTGCTTCCCCCTATTTGCGCACTATCGATAATGAAGCAAAAAATGGAACTTGGATCGATGCAACTTTTTTTTTCTTGATTTTTGGGGAATAAGGGTGCCTGGGCGTGAAATTGAGAGCTATTAGGTGTTTCCGTCTCGATGAGAGGGATGCTGGAAGAGAACGCCGCCCAGGCCGCGCACTGTCTGGAGCCTTTCAGTAAATTTCACCTCCTCGTCTCAGCTTCAGTTCTTGTTCACTGTTCACGTCATGCTATGGTCCAGAATCCAGATGCGACTGCGTCAGATGAAAACGGCGCCGACGCTCTTGAAATTGTAGGGAGATCCGGATTCTATGTACGCAAACCATCATCGGGTCGAAACCACCCGGGGGTGTATCCTTTAAATGCCAAGGTTCTCATATATATATATATATGTCGTAGGCATTTCGAGATTTAGGCAGTTGGCCGACTGCCTAGGCCTTTAGCGTACTTCCGGAGTTCAGGAGAATTTGGGATGGAATCATTACCTGGCGTCTAAGTGTATTGAATAATTTGATGTTAATTTTTGAAAGTACATTTTTTGTTTGTCCACTGGTCTAAGATCAATATTTTTTTAATATTGATTTGTTAAGTTGTGAAAAAATTGCTTCGAAGTTTCTCTGGGATCTGAACCCAGGTCTTTGAGTTTGCCGGTCTGATGCTCTTACCCACTAAGCTATGGAGAGACGAGATCAATTTCTTCACAACCCCTAGAATTTGAATTATGAAACAATTCCTTATACCTGTAAGATTAATTTTCAAAACATTTAAATGTTTCATATTTTTTTATTTTATGGTTTTGACCAAATAAGTGTATTAAATAATTTGATGGTAATTTCGTTTGGCTACTGGTCTAAAATCAATATTTTTTTAATATTGAGTTTCGATATTGTGAAAAAATTGCTCTGAAGCTCCTCTAGGATCCTAACCTAAGTCCTTCAGATTGCCGGTCTGATGCTCTTACCCACTAAGCTATGGAGAGACGAAATCAATTTCTTCAAAACCCTTCCAAGTTGAATTACAATGTCATTCCTTATACTTGTAAGATTAAATTTTGAAACATGGAAGTTATGTTTATTTTTTATGTTAAAAGTTTTGAACAAATGAAAGTCGTAAATAATTTTTTATCTTAATTCATTATTTTCTACTGGCCGACAATAAATATTTTTTTAATATTAATTCATTAAGTTGTGAAAAATTGCTCTTCAGATCCGCTGCAATCTGAACCCAGGTCTTTCATATTGCTAGTCTGATTCTCTTACCCACTAAGCTATGGAGAGACGAGATCAATTTCTTCACAAGCCCTACAATTTGAAT
>CAKNXH010001301.1:5388-69976 GCA_932178445.1 Andricus quercusramuli
GTTTTTATAAAAAAAAAATATTTTTCTTCTTCAAAGTTTCTAAAATTATTGTATGAATTTAAAATAACAATATTTGAAGACAATTTTCATCCAGAAATGTATATTTTTTCAATTATTGTTATTTCAAAGTTAAACCATGATTTTAGAAACTTTAAACATTAAAAATATTTTTTTTCTTGATAAAAATATTTCATTATTATATTTGTTTAAATTCTAATTCTCGAACCTGTGATAACTTTAGTACATCGTCAACACTACTTTTTGTTTAGAATTTCGTTGAATATGAATTATGTACTTTCATCCAATGTATGGTATGCATAATTATTCTTTCGAATTTTTCCATTTAAAAAAACTTCTGCTAACTTGAATAAAGAGAGTCTAATTACCATATAAGTGTTATTTAATTGCACTTATTTGTTCATTTTATTTTGTGAACAAAATTTGTATTTATAATTCATTTTTAAATACCTGTCTTATTGCTGTATGAATTCTCGTAATTTAAAAGAATTTTCGAACCGATTTGAATATTTTAATTTGGTTAATAAAACCATTTTTGAGACTGAAATCGAGATTGCAACTTGAAATAAACTTTTACGTTAGGATTGATTTTTAATTAATTAATATTTAAACTTACACAGTGTCTTGTCTCGATATTCAGGGCGACTAGTCCAATATTTTTCTTAAGCTTGGCTAGTCATCCCGAACTTTCGGGACGACCGCAGTCCATCATCTTTTCTAACTCTCCCAATTTTTCGGGGTGACTAGATGCAGCCTTAAACTTAAATTTATGCTGAAATGAATTAAGGATGCAACTTATTTATCATATTAGAAATCTTATTATTGTTTCCAGTTTGTTTCCGAAATCTGTATCCAAACTAAAACCGAATCAATGTGAACAAATCCGAAAAAAGTTTTACATTTCGTTCGATCGAAATCGGTCAAAAAATGATCTGGTTCAATTCGAACCAAATTTTCAATCCAAATGAATCGGAATCAATCCGAGTTCGGATTGAATTGGATTCATTCAGATTGAAAATCGGTTTGTCAATCCGAGTTCGGATTCATTCTGATTGCAAATTTGGTTCGGACTGATTCGGATTGGAAGTTCGTATTGAGTCGCATTAATTTTTAACCAATTTGGATCGAACGAAATTGAGAACTTTTTTTTGGGATTGGATCTAATACAGATTTCGGATTGTTTCGTTTATGAATTCCTACCCAAAACTTTTGCCCTTACGAAAAGATATGACAGGAAAAAAATGAAAGGTGTGTCATTTTTTCCCTGTCATTTTTTTTCTGTCATTTTTTCGCGACCACAAGAAAACGACAGGAAAAATGACAGGAAAACGACAGCCGAAAATGACTGGCCCTGATTGGCCATAATTTATTATAATATCGTGTAACTTTGTAAATCATCGACGACTTGCAGACTTATTCGTAAACTATTTGAACTTTCATGTGAAGCTTAAAAAATCATCAGCAAAATAAAACTAGTATGGAAATTTTCATGATGAAACACCTCTTTGTAGCCTGTTGCTGATTCCGGATTATCTTTCCAACACATAAATTGTGGAATGTGTTCGATTTACCATTTTAATGCCTTCTTCTCCTTACAAAGGACTCAACTTCAGTACCACGGGCAACAATTTCAGATTATTTTCAACTTTCTTCATCCCCGAAGAAGTTCAATGCGTGCTCCTAATTCCATGATCCAACAGAGAATGGTCTCGCCACGCGCATCTAAAAAAAAGTGAACCAATCAAAGGGCCCGTAGGTTGCGCGGGGCGGAACCATTCTTTGTAAATCGAACACATTCTACAATTTATTTGTTTGAAGACAATTAGGAATTAGCAACAGGCTACAGAAAGGTGTTTCATGATGAAAATTCCCATAATAATTTTCTCTTGCTAATGATTTGTTAAGCATTACAGGAAAGTTCAAAAAAGTCTGCAAGTCGTCGAGAATTTATGTTACACAATATTATTATAAATTATGGCCAATTAGGGCCAGTCATTTTCGGCTGTCGTTTTCCTGTCATTTTGCCTGTCGTTTCCCTGTCATTTTCTTGTGGTCGCGAAAAAATGACAGACAAAAAATGACAGGGAAAAAATGACACTGTCATTTTTTCCCTGTCATATCTTTTCGTAAGGGCGGGTACATCTCTTACTGCAGATTCAAAATCGAGTAGTTAATTTCTGTCAGCCTCAAGAGCAGCAAATTCTGTCAGCCCAATGGCGGCAAATACCTAGATCCGCCACTGAATGAATGTTCCAACTTCAAATATAATTCGATTCCTAATTTTTGGTTTTGTTTCTAACCTACAATACCGACTGTGGCAGGAAGCATATATAAAGTATAATTATTTTTAAAATAACAATTAGGTAAGTAAAAAGTTGTTCTAAATCTAGTGTCCTGATTTATAGCTTTTCAAGTTTTCACGTATACTTTGCCGTTCTTCCATTGCTGCGAAGCACTGCGAAGGACGTAGCAGACGACAGCTTTTATTCCATCGTAAGATAAACTTTCGCCAAATATCATGTAATCTTTAACAGCTGAACATTTTACATGCAACAAAATTTATCTTCAGTTTTTTCTGTGATTGGATCGTTCCACGATTCACTCAGTCGTTCCACAATTCATGATCCACAATTCATCCACGATTTATTCAATGGTAGATAATTCACTCATTATCCACGATTCAGCCACGATTCATGGTGAATCGTCGATGATTCATTCAATCGTTTCAAGAGTTATTTATGATTCACAATACATAATCCACAATTCATCTAAGATTTTTTCAATCGTTCCACGATTCATTGATGATGAAATGTCATTAATGCATGAATTATCCACGATTCATGACTCACGATCATCGTCCACGATTCATCCACGAATTGTGATGATTCACCCACAATGCATGATGACTCGTCGAAGGTTCATTTAATCGTTCCACGAATAATTTATGATCCATGATTCGTGATCCACAATTCATGGTCCACGATTCATCCGCAATTTATTAAATCGTTCCACGATTCCTTCATGATGGATCGTCCATAATTCATTCTTTATCCACGATTCATCCACGAGTCATGATCCACGATGATCACAAATAAAATCCTGGAGGATGAATGAAAAGGGATGATGATTTCGCACGTACTTTTTCATATTGCGTTTCGGAATGGTTGTTACTGGCTGGGACAGATGCGCAAAGGCACAAGGGTAGGTGAGGGTGTAGAGACGTGGAAAGCTCTGAAGGAAGAGAGGTCTGCCGAAGATTAATGACACCCTGCCAGTGGCATGGTAGCGTGTTCTATGCTGTAACCTATATCTTATGCGCCATACCCGAATGAATAATTAAGAACGATGGCCCCGCCATAATGAAAGCAGCCACTCGAGTTCGCTCTCTTTCTTCCCGAGTTCCTATCTTCTTCAACTCACTCCATTTATGCATAATTTTATACAGCCATTGTCATAAATAACACCCTTAACTTTCTCCAGAGATATTCCTCACATTAGGCACTCAAATACAATTCAAGTGCTTATGAACAACTCCCAATATTCTTTTTTGCAAGCACTAAAATCGAATGGGTAATTTATTCCCCACCAAGAGGTCACATTTGTTTTTGATGCTAAGTGTAACAACTTTTTGAAAATGCTGTCAGTCATTGTAAAGTTTGGAGCACCCACGAGTTTTAATTTTTTTCGCCGAGGTTTAGTTTCGAAATCAATTAGACTTCTTTCATTAATTTATAAGAAAAAAGTAGCCGATAAGAAATTTGGAAGTTTTTCAATTTTTTACTGTGAGGTTGAAAAGTCCGTAACATTTTTTCATCTTTGAGGAATTTTTTAATTAATTAATTTTCACCTTATCCTTTTTTACTCTAATTATTTGTTTTTGAAGCACCTTGAAGAGTTTTAAGTTCATCTTGAAGTTTTATTGATATTAGCAGAATCTTCTTCACTAATTATATACACTCCCACTTATTTGAATTTAATTAATTTCTTTTTTTATTTCAAAAATTTGTTTTTCTTTGTTTGAAATATTTTTTTAATGTCTTGATATGGTATCAATTTACATAGGATTCTCATGAAATCCTTTGAATTCTTCTAATTGCGCTCCAATTTTACTGACATCAATGGAATATTTTGTATTTTTTCCATTTATTTGGAATTCACCCTGAATTCTCATTAATTTATTTCTGAACTTTGTTTAGTTTACTCAATTCTATAAGCAATTCAGTGGATTTTTTTCAAGATTTTTTTCACTCATCCGTCAACCTTCTTATATTATTTTACTATTTTTTAAACGTATTACTTTAAAAAAAATGTTACGTAACATTTCTCAAACTGACCCTCATTTCCTATTATGAGAGGATCATAAGAGGTTCTTTTTAGCCTTCTCTCCTCCCTAAGTGTTGTGTGATACGTGGACGACCCCTTAGTCACATTATTAATGCAGATTAGTCACTTTTAATCAATTTTAGTCGCTTTTTGGGTTAGAAACCATTCACTTTTGGTCACTGTTTTCGGTTTAAGTACGTCATTTTTGGACTTTTTTTAAAGTAAATGAGACTGTGGTAGCTGTGCATTAGAAACTTCTGTCATGCAAGTAGTAAAATCCTGATAAAGTCAGACACGAGGCCAAATTTCTAGGAGAACGATGTTGCGTAAGAGTTTCCGGAAGACTCTACAATGTGTGTTGCATAATGTGTGAAAGGTTAGAGTTTATCATTATTTCAAAGAAGGTAATAAATCTTCGTAAAAAAGAACATCAATACAGGTATTATTATGATTATGCAATACACCATAGTCATGGTGAAAAGTCAGGGCTTTTCGTTATTCATGGTAAGTCGAGGAAAATTCCAGGATTTAGAAAAAAAATTTCGAAAGTCAGGGAATATCTGTAGGAAGCACTTAAGTGACTGTCAAAAATAATCAGATTTGCCATCCAGTCACTTTGAGTAACCTTTTTCTCAAACCACTTGTTTAAGATAAAAGTTACTACTATGTTTATACCTATTTCAAGGAAATTTTAATTGAATTCGATGATTTTAAAGGTTTCAACATGATTTTCATGATTGCAAGGAATTTAAAGAGCTTCAAAAAGTTTCAAATGATTTGGAGAGATTTGGAAAGACTTGAGATATTTTAGGGCATTTTAAAAGATTCCAAGTAATTTCTAATCGATTTTAATGATTTAAAGGCATAACACAGGATTTGAAAGATTTCAGGAGATTTTTAAGGATTTCAATTATTTTGAAAGATTCTAAATAATTTAAAGTATCATATAAGATTTGAAGGAATTTGGAATTCATTTCGATAATTTGAAGGAATTTTATTTTTTAGAGATTTTAGGGTAACTAAAAGAATTCCAAAGATTTTTAAAGGCTTTAAAAAGTTTCAAAAGATTTCAAAATATTTTTAAGGATCTAAAGTATCGAAGGTATTCGTAATTGCTTTCAAAGGATTTGTAATATTTTAGGGTATTTTTGAAGATTTCCAAAGAATTTCCAAGAGCTTCAAAAAATTTTAAGGTTTCAAATTATTTCAGAGGATTTGAAATATTTCAAGGTATTTTTAAAAATTCCACAAAATTGCCGAGAGCTGTACAAAATTTCAAATGATTGCAAAATAGTTAGAAATATTTTAAAAATTGTAGAGTTTTTTAAAATATCCCAAGAAATTTTCAATTGATTTGAGTAATTTACTGGGATTTCAAAGGATTTGTAATATTTTAGCATAGTTTCAAAGATTCCAAGGCATTTAAAACCGTTTGAAAAAGTTTTTATGAATTTCAAATCATTTTAAAGGATTTGAAATATTTAAGAGTATTTTTCAAAATTGCAGGAAACTTTCAAAAGCTTAATAAAATTTCAAGTGATTTCAAAAGATTTCAAGGGATTCGAAATATTCTAGGACATTTAAAAAGATTTCAAGAAATCGTGTATTTATTTGAATTATTTTTGAAAGAATTCTAAAGTTTCAAGTTATTTCCAAGGATTTTAATGATTTTTTGGGTTTTAAAAGCTTTTAAGGTATTTCAATAAATTTTCCAGGATTTAGATGGATTTCTTTCAGTTTTTGTTCAAATCATGTTGAATTTTTTAAACTAAGCTTGGATTCTTAAACATTTCATTCAATTCGTTTGAATACCCTAGTAATGTTCTGAACGCATTTTAAACTTCCTGAAATTAGTGAATGTTTTCATATTTTTGATTTGTTTCCAATTTGCCTGCATTTTTTTGAAATTCACTATGAACTTTCATGAAGTTCACCTTGAATTTTCATGAATTTGTATCGAAATCTTCTTATTTCATATTTTTGTCCAATTCATTTGAATTCTTTTTCCAATTAAAAGAACATTGGGCACGTTATTAATGCTTATCAGTCACTTTTAGTCCCTTATTGGGTTAGAAATAATGAATTAGAATTTTATACATTGAAACTTCATAGTTCAAGAGTTACGACTATTAAAAAAAAATAACACATTTTTTGCTATTTTCAGCCAATAAGTTTTTTCTCAAAATAGCTCGTTTCTTGCATATTTTAAGGAAAAACGGTAACATGATAAATGGTAGGGGGCCGGATTTTGCGTAAAATAAAAAAAATGTTTTATTTCTTATACTTCAACTTTGGGAGCCGATCCCTCATGACCTATTAGTGCTAGGTCATTTTCTTCAGAATTACTCGAAATCGCGTCTACTTCAACCAAATTCCAGAACATTTTTTCGTAAAATTGACAGGTTGCAAGGTACAGATACAATCTTCAGAATACGTTTTTAACCTCTTTTTGAAAAAAAGTCGGGGTTCTTTGATAATTCATAAATTGGCGCCTATTGGAGATAAAAGTTTCTCTTTTCTTGTAACCCTCTCCGAGTTTTCTCAAATTTAATTTTGCTCTAAAATGCGTAGTAGTCATTTCTATCAAATTTTCCATTTCTATCAGGACATATTAATAAAACGTTTTAGCAAAAACAAGCGCTTTACCAACTTAATACTGTGAAAAAGTACCAGATGCCTGGACTAAAAGGTGACTTCGTTACTTTGAACGAATTTCTGGTATTGCGAGAACAGTTTAATCGAAGTTTCGAAGCATCGAAAGATCAATTGGGAGAGATCAGAGTGCTAAATCCGAGAATTTCCCTGTTCCAACCCCCGAAGCATTTATCCAGGGAAGCCAGACCTATCCTCTACGGTATGCGCGACAGGAATACACAAGAGGATTTTGAATGGTTCCATGTGGAACCGTACAGATCAGTGGAGAATTGTAAGCCAGCAGCCAGGAGCCTGGGCGTAGAAAGATGGCTTGCAGGATGAGCTAGATTGGAAATCAATGAGGTTCAAAGTGTGAAGTTACGAGTATTTATGGCATTGCCGTGGCGGAATTCACTTTTCCACCCATATATTGAAAATTCCTGAATACGCTATGAACACTGAGCATTCAACAGTCGTAAAACGTTCATGAATTCTCTACATATCAAAATATTCAGTTGGAATCATCTCAATTTTGTCCTACTGCAGGAACTTTCTCAAATCTGTGATAAAATTTCCTTAAATAAAACTGTTGATATATTTTTTTATGAATCTTGGTTGAAAATGTACTATTAGCCCAATATTGAGACAATATGGGATTCAGACTTGGCAAAAGACAATCTTCAAAATTACCAAATATCAACGTTTGTTATTAATTGTATATTAGTGTCAGTAATTTATCATGCATGATTATTGTTCAATTTCCGTTAATTAATTATTCAATACTTATAATAATGGCTGCCAGTAATGGTCAAACATGGCAATTTCCCACTGGGATCTTTAATGAATGAAAAGAAGAAGAGTTCTCTTTTGATATGTTTTTCTGCATTTATCCGCTGGAACGCTCGGACCAGTGTAATTCAGAGTAATCCACTTTTCCGCGGTAATACAGAGAAATCCACTTCTTATCCGCCGTAATCCACTTGTAATCTAGACAAGTCAGAGTAATTCAGGCAAACCACTTGTAATCGAGACTAATCCACGTAAATCAAGAGTAATCTAGATGTAATCCAACTAATTTGATGTAATTTAGGTAATCCAAGTAATTAACTTGTAATCCAGGTAATTTGGAGTAATTCACATCAGTAATTCAAATAGTTTGAACTATTTTGTTGACAGCTTGTTTTCTTTGTTTGTTAAAAATTAATTTCCTTGACTAGATAGTGAAAAATTAATCAACTTTGTAAGAAATTCAACAGTTTGGTTTATAATGTAGCTGTTGTGTTGGAAATTCTTCTTTTTGGGTTAAAAATTGAACTTTTTTAGTAGAAAATTAATTCATAGGTTGAAAATTTAATATATTGTTGAAATTTAGTTTTTCTATTTGGTTTAAAATTAATTTTTTTAACTGAAAATTTTTTTATTTTATTTTCGGTTGAAAATTTATCGTTTTAGTTGAAAATTTAAATAATTGGTTGAAAATTGAACTACTTCGAAAAATTCATTTTTTTGGTTGAGGATTTTCGATTTCAGTTGGAAACTGAACTATTTTGGTTGAAAATTTATTGTTCTTTTTCGTTAAAAATGAATTTCTTATAAAATTAAAATTGAACTATTTATTTTTTCGTGAAAATCAATGTTTTTAAATGAAAATTGTTCGATTCCATTTTTGATTGTAGATTTATCTTTTTTAGTTGAAAAGTCAACTATTTGGTTGAAAATTCATCTATTCCGTTGAAAATGTATCTTTCTTGGCAGATAATTAAACTTATGGGTTGAAAATTCAACTATTTGTTTGAGAGTTGAACTACTTTGTTGAAAAATTATTTTATGGTTGAAATATTTATCTATTTCGTTGAAAATTCTTTTTTTTATAACTAATTCTTTAACTGGAAATTGAAACATTCCATTTTTGGTGAAAATTGATTGTTTCTAGTTGAAAATTTAACTACTTTGTTGAAAAATCGTCATTTTATGGTTAAAAATTTGTTTTCAACTGTAAATTCAACTAATTCAGTTGAAGATTCATCATATAAGTTGAAAATTAATGTGTTTAGTTGACAATTTAACTACTTAGTTGGAAATACTTTTTCTTGTAGGTAGAAAAATTAGTTTTTTAAATTGAAAATGTATCTATTCTATTTTTTGTTGAAAGTTTAGCTTTTTATTTGAAAATTCCTGTATTTGGTTGAAAATTCGTCTTTTCTGGTGTACAACTTTACCAGGAGTTATATGTATAAATTTAAAATCAGTTTGATTCCAACTATTTTTTAAATGTTGAGTTCAATCGAGGGGTCGGATTATATAACGACCTATAACATTTTTTTCGCTAAATGTCATTGTCCCTTGGAAACTTGTCAAAGAAGTTTTGAATTCTAATACTAAAGGTACTTACCCTCATTATTCATACCATAAGCGAGCTGAATAGCCACAGCTTAACTTAAAATTCATAGGAGAATCGAAAATTATTCTTTATTTAATTATTTAAAGAACTAATTTTAAGGGAATCTTTATAATTAGTTTTAAAAACTTCCAAAATCGCACAAAAATAATCTGGAAGTTTACAAAGCATTTTTTTCAATTTTGCAGGAAGTTTTAAAGAAATTTCAGAAATAATTTAAAATTTTAAAAGGTTTCAAACAACTGAAAACAAAATAAAGATTTTTGAACATTTACAATTGAGATTTTGAAGCTATTTAAAGAGTTTGAAGGATTTTAATATGATACAAATTTTTTCTTTATATCACAAGAAAAAATTACATTGAAAGAATATTTTAAAATATTTTAGAACAAATTTTGGCGTTCACGTAACAATTAACTTGTTATTGATTTGCAAATACTTAAACTTAATTCAATTTTTGACGTTTTATTTAGAGAGTTTTAACTTGAAAATTTTTTTTATTGTTTAGAGTTTCAATGTTTCTAGCTAAAAAATCCTTAAAATTACTGTCAAAAGTGTTTGAAAATCTAGTAGAAACTGGGGAAAGACCGCACATTTTTTTCTTTGGTTTAAACGACCACCCTGTAAACTATTCTGTTAGCAAAAAATAGTAATTCTCTTTTAGTATTTATAAATCAAAAAGTAGGCAAAATATACTGCGATGCAACTGTCTCAACCTACATATTTCATATTAAAATTGCTTAATAATATTAACGCCATTGTTTCAATATTCTAAATTCAAAGATAAGATTTTCCATGAGTTGAAAAAGATAAAAATTCAAATTAAAGTTCAATTTTTTAGATTTTAGGATTTCAAATATTACTTAAAAGTCCCTCACACAAGTTTTTTATCTGGTCACGCTGCATCATTATTTTATGACAACACTCAAAGATAATCAATTAAACTACTTATAATCTAGACTAAAATTATTTATTTTATACCAGCGACGATTTTTGTATAGTTAAAAATCGATTTATCAGCATCCATTCGAAATAACAGTTAATAATTGTCACTATTTTTGCATAATATTTTTTAAAGAATATCCGGCAACGCACAATATTTATCATAAAATAAAGGTTATTTTGAAATGCAGAAGTCAAAATTTAATAAATTGTGAGAATAGAAATCTTTCTCATATTTTAAAATATTTTGATATGTTTTGTTAAAAAAGTATATTTTAGGCAATTTCGAAATTTTGTTGCCATAGAAAATCTCATTGCCTTGAATGTGTTCATTTTTTTAATGTATTATTTCTTTAGTTTATGTAAAATCTTTCACGAATAAAATAAAAATTAGTTATTTTCAGTCTACATTTTTTTGATTTTTTTTTTAAGTTTTTCGATTCGCAACGTTTAATCTGGAAAGTCTTCATTATTTGAAATTTTCTTAGATATTTCAGTTTGAAAATGTTTAAGCCTGAACACATGAAATTAAATATTCTTCTTTTATGACCGTGACTTGAGAATGTTTCAAATTTAAGAACCTACAATTTGAAATTCTTATGATTTGAAGCTTTCATGTATATTCAAAAAGTTCACTTTAAATTATGCAAATAAACTATTTTAATTTTCAACTTATTAATGCTGAACTTCTTTTAAATAGTACCTTCTTGAATTTTTGAGATTTAAAAATTTTAAATCCTTTGTTTTGAAATATTTAATTATGATATTGTTCAATTTTTCACGAAATCAATATAAAACCTTACAACTTCGAAAGTTTTAATTTTCAATTAAAAAATTTTTTAACATTTTCAAGCATTATGTTAAAATTGTGAACTGTTAATATTCAACTGCTTCAAAGTTGAATGTGCTTATTTTTCATCTTAAAATCTTCATCGTTTTTAATTTTGTTTCCTTGCAAAGCTTTTAATTATAAAGTAAACAGTTACCGTCAATCGCGGTAATTGTGGATCACGGTGGATAATTACGGTTCAAGACTATTACTCCGTAGTATTTTTTTATTAATGGGATTTCACGGTGCATTCTAAGAAAATTTTTTATAAAATGTTCAGAAAGTCTTAATGAATAAAAAAAATCTTACTCTAGTTGCCGATGATTGTGAATGTTTTAAATTTCATTTTTCACTTTTTCACGTCTGAATTGAAAAATAGCGTCTAACATTCGAAATTTATTAGTGAATAACGCTTCCATGTTTAAATTTTTTAACTTAAAAATTCATAGTTTCAGACCTAAATAATATAAATTAGTAATTCTTCAACTTTTGAGACTTGGAATCCTGAAATGTTTCAATTGTGAAAGCTCAAAATTTATAATTTAGGAATTTTCTACATATGCACTTCATTTTAAACAGCATACAAATAAACGAATAAAACTAAAATTCAACAATCAAACTATATCGCTGTTGATTTCATGGTTGTAGAATTTTGACCGTGTCCGAATTGAAATTGTTTAAGTTGACAATATTTAAAAAAAAAATGAATTGTTTGTAAGTTGTATACAAAGATGCAATTTGAAATCCTATCATTTTAAAAACTCAGTTTATAAATTTGTAATTTCCAATCATCTAAACTTGCACTCTCTATTACGAACATTAATTAAATTAATTTTTATTCAAAATTTAAGATTTTGCTGATATAAAGTATCATATTTATTTCAGACAGATTATTTGAAATTGGCACTATTTTTTTTTAATATTTTGGCTAAAAGTATTAGGGGAAAGTTGCCTAAGACAAGCCCCCTTCCATATTTTCCAAAAATGTTCGATTTTAGGGAACTTTAGAAGCAAAAGCGATTATTGGCATCATAGTTTGATGTTTTCTTTACAAAGTTCACACACATAAAAGTTCAAAAAATGTTTAAAAGGCAATGAACTTCCATGTTGAAAAAAATATGTATTTGTCTCGTCTTAGGCAACCCGGTATCCTAAGACGGGCCCCTTTTTAAAATAAAAAAAGCTATGTAATTAAACACTAGATATTGATGAATTTTATTCGCAGCGTATTGTTTAAACATAATGTTTACGTTTATGACATATTAGTTACGTAAAATACATTATAAAGCGTAAAATAAGCGTCAAATAAGGTCTGACAGAAAATAAGTGTAAAAGAAGTTAAAGGACTAAATATTTATGAAAAGTTATAAAATTTCGAATATTATTCATCTCAGATCCAGAATTTACAGATATAAATCGAAAAAGCAACATAGTTTAAAAAATTTCTTATTCATGATGTAAAAGCAAGAAAGAGGTTAGGTCATTACCATTGAGACCATCGGAAACTCACAAGGAAAGCAGATTTCGCTTTTACCTACAGTTCTCTAGCCTAACCGGGGCTCGTTTTAGGAATTTCGCATGATCACAATTTTTTAAATATTTTAATCAAATAGCATAAGAATGAATAAAACGCAAGTATCAGTTTCAAAGTTTACAAAATTGTCTATCAAACAAAAACATAACTTACGCCTTCAAATCATTAGAAGTTATTAAATCACAACTTCTAAAACAGCTGAAAGTTCGTTCTCTAACGTACGAAAATAATTTTTCCTTTCAGTTTTTGTCAATTTACTTCCAGTGCAGGAAAAAACATCTTCAAAATAACCAGAATTTGGCTGAACACGTATTCGCATGCGTAAGTGATGACTATATTGCTTTTGTACAAAAATATTCAGGGTGTCCCGTCTTAGGAGGGGGCTCGTCTTAGGCAACTTTCCCCTATTTAGTTAGGTGATCAAACAAGCAATGCCCTTCTATAATAAAATAAAAATGTTCGCTTTTCAATCAATCTCTCAAACTCGAAGGAATCTCTCAAAATCCTCCGATCCTTTAGAAAATATTACAAATATGAATTTATAACTGTTGTTTTTTGTTTGTAAATAGACTGACGGTTTTTGATCTACATAGTCTAAATCAGAATAGTTTTAATTTTTATCTTGCTAATCGACGGGGACAAGAGGTGGGTAAGAGCTCTATACCGGCAATCTGTGAGACCTGGGTTTGAATCCCAGCGGATCTAGAGAGGAATTTTTACAAAGATAAAAATCAAAATCATTCTGGTTTAGACTATGTAGATCAAACACCGTCATTCTATGGACAAAAAATAACTCCTAAGATTCCACTTAAAAAATTATAACAACCACTATATCTTAATCTTAAAGAATGAATCCCAGTAACTTTTTCATTCGCATTTTAGCTTTGATTAGAACCAAGGGGAAAAATCTCGAAGGCTTTCTCGAGGAAATAAAAACGGATGCAACAAATGATAAACAGCGGTCGTAAAAGGCAAATAAAAAGAGTCTTTCTGATTCCATTCTGGTCGTAAAAGATTTTCGTAGTAACAGTTGCGGGTATATGGAAATTCTAGCTCAGGGAATATTTTTCTACTCGTAAAGCAGATTTGTGGCAAGTGAATTTCCACTCGATCAATCAAATATATGTTTATACACAGGGTGTCTCATACCACCAGTCCACCCCTTTTAAAATCTAAAATACGTAATAAAATTAAAAATTCAGTACCTCCTAATAGTAAACGGACTGTGCCCCATCAATTGGAGGTATTTTCAGCTTCCGGCTCGCACCGGAAGTGGCCTATTCGGACCAGAATTCATTTTTTTTTTCATGAGCTGTCGTCGTTCGTTTTTCACGTCAACTGGTGCTTAGTCAGTCAGCTGTCGGAATTTTGAAGTAAAATTTTTAGGGATATACTTTGGAACGTCCTTCGACTGATAGAGCAAGAGGAATTTAAACATTTATTTGAAAAAAAAGGTCAATTATTTTTTTCTGACGCTCTGCGCCTTTTGGACATCTCTAACTCAGGGGAACAGTAACATTTCGGAAGGCATTTTCAGGTGGAAACCGAAGATTTAGAAAAAAAATCTCACACAAAAGTTACTCATTTTTTACCGTAGAATCGAAATCAATAAAGAAAAATATGTCATTCCATTTCAAAAGAATGACTTCCGGCCTGAATAGGCCACTTCCGGTGGGAGCCGGAAGTTGAAAATATCTCCAATCGATCGGGCACACTCCATTTACTATTAGGAGGTACTGAACTTTCAATTTTATTGGGTATTTTAGATTTTAAAAGGTGGACGTGTGGTCTGAGACACCCTGTATATTACGATACGAAATGGGTACTTTCCCAATCAGTTTACAAAGAAGGGTATTGAAGCCACTGGTAACCTTATTAGGGCCATCCGTAAATTATTTTACACATTTTTAGTACTTATTACTGACCGAGACTGACTGAGAGATTTGTCAGTAAATATCTCTAATTATTATTTGATATTTTTATATATCAAATTACGTCAGTCTATATTTTTATAAACAATTTAGAAGATCGAAACTCTTTACATAAAGGTTTCAAATAATTTAATTCCTGTGTAATATGGCTCGAAATCAGGAAATTATATTACCATAATGTGTGTTTATAGTAAATAATGCAAATACCCAGGAACTTAAAAAATGTTGAAAAGTTCCAGGGTTAGTATTAATTTCAAAAATTGCAAAAGAACTTTGTTTTACTGACAAATTTTCATTAAATTACATAATTTTGAACAGAACAGTTGAATTTTCAAACTGAGAAAGATCAATTTTTAGTCTAAAATGCAATAAATACATTTTTATAACAAAAAATTGATTTTGAACGAAAAAAAAAACTAATTTCATACAAAATAGTTGAATTTTCTACCAAATATTTGAACTTTTTCTAAGTTGTTGATGTTTTCATTTGATTAAACGAGTTTTCTAACAAAAGAGTTGAATTTTCAACCTTGAAAAATAAATGTACGACCAAGAAGATTCATTTTCTACCAAAAGAGACGAATTTTTTGTATGAAAATAAATTTTTAAATAAATTGTTAAATTTCCACTCAGAAAATCAATTTTTAACAACAACAAAAAAAAGAATGTTTAACGTAAAAGAAAGAATTTTCGACAAAAATGGTAATAATTAATATTTCAACTAAAAATATTTTTATTGTAAATTAAAAACAGCTTAATTTTCAACCAAACTATTACACTTTTAACCAAAACATTGAAAACACCATAACTGCATTGACTTAAACAGTTAACAAAAGTAAAACAGTAAAACAGTAAAAAAAGCAAAACAGTAAACAAAAGATCCGATCTCAAAGTTACGTTACCTTATGTTCAAGGACTCTCGGAAAGCTTGAGAAAATCATTACAAAAATTTAACATAAATGTTTATTTTAACAATAAAAATACTCTTAAAAAGATTTTACTTAACCAAGCAGATACTGATAACACCGAAAATTTATTTGGAATTGTTTAACTCATAAAATGTAATTGTTGTGAAAAAATGTATATTGGTGAAACAGGTAGAACACTGAAAACCAGAGTTTCTGAACATAAAAGAGATTGTAGAGTTGGAAATTTGAATACAGGTCTATCACAATATTGTTGGAACTTTAGCCATCAGTTTGATTTTGATTTTAACAATATTAAAATTCTGGCTAGAGAAAAAAAATATTACGTGCGTCCTAAACTACGACCCAAGACAGATTTATGTGTAAACATTTTCGGCAAGATAAATGCTAGTCATCCCGAAATTCGGGACGACTAGCCTATTTCTACCATTTGGCTAGTCATCCCGAAATGCGGGACGACTAGCCTATTTCTACCATTTGGCTCGTCATCCCGAAAATAATGCACTTTATTAATTCTACTGTTTTTAACTAGACCAAAATTACCAAAATTGACAATCCTATTTTCACCATTCGGCTAGTCGTTCCGAAAATAATGCATTTTATGAAATTCCTTGTTTTAATTAGACAAAAATCACAAAAAATGTTAATCACCCCGAAATTCGGGACGACTAGCCTATTTTCACCATTTGTCGATTCGGCCTGAAAATAATGCACTTAATTAATTTTACTGCTTTCACCTTAAAGTTTTAAATCGATATACATATCGATTTCTTAAGCTTTTTCCAAAGGTATATGTATACAGGTGTTACCTTACATTATTTTTGTGACCTCTCACAAGGGTGCCTTCCCGCCCCCACGAGGCCTTGGAAAAGGTGTAGGGGTGTTACCTTAAATTATTTTTGTGACCTGTCACAGGTGTGCCTTTCCGCCTCCACGAGGCGTTGGAAAAGGGGTAGGGGTGTTACCTTACATTATTTTTGTGACCTGTCACAAGGGTGCCTTCCCGCCCCCACGAGGCGTTGGAAAATGGGTAGGGGTGTTACCTTACATTATTTTTGTGACCTGTCACAGGGGTGCCTTCCCGCCCCACATGGCGTTGGAAAAGGGGTAGGGGTGTTGCGTTACATTATTTTTGTGACCTGTCACAGGGGTGCCTTTCCGCCTCCACGAGGCGGTGGAAAAGGGGTAGGGGTGTTACCTTACATGATTTTTGTGACCTGCCAGAGGTGTGCCTTCCTGCCCCCACGAAGCGTTGGAAAAGGGGTAGGGGTGTTACGGCCAGTATAGGCTGGCACACAGAACAGCTGATCTATATGTCACGTGCTCGCTAACCAACGCGCAATAACACGCAAAATAGAACGAAAAACCGAATAAATCTGCAGTGCTCTCAATTCGGCTCTCCAACTGTACTGCGCATGCGTCGCATCGGCAGTCTCATTGGCAGTAAATAACGCGCTTTTTTGGAATTGTTAAATGTTTAAATAAATTTTTTATGATAAATCATTATTGTAGAATTAATTAAAATAATTTTTGGATCACAAAAAAGTGTTTTAAAGTGCGAGAGCGAATAATTAATGGATTTTACTCTTTACAAATGAATGATTGATTCTAGATACAAAGGCAACAAGTGTATCTAGTCTAGAGTCTAGATCACGTCAAAGGAAGGTCCAATCAGAGCGCAGAAATCATGTGAAAGTTTCGAACGAACTTGAGACTGCGATGACACAGTGCAAATACATAACATAATTTGAATACGTTAAACTAAGCTTAAAGGACTACACTTTATAAAATATAACCTAACTCTTAGTTTTATCCGTTTTTTAACATTTTTTTTTAATTAGGGATGAATAGCAGTTTTGTTAATCTTTGGCTTACTCAAAAGGAGAGAAGTAAAGAAAAATACATAATTTTCGGGACGACTAGCCAAATGTTGAAAATAGGCTAGTCATCCCGAATTTCGGGACGACTAGCCAAATGTTGAAAACGGGCTAGTCATCCCGAATTTCGGGACGACGAGACACTTCGTTTCGGTAAACGTTTACTGAAATTGAAATCTTAAGCAAAGTAAATAATAACTCGCGCATGTAGGAGTATACAAATTTATTTTCTCTTATGTATGTAATGTCGTGCAAAAGTTTCTGGACATCTATTTTCCAATAGGTTGACCAAGCACCCTAGTTTTAATAATAATAAACTGTAGATTTTCTCTCGAATATTGCATAAAAGGCGATAAAAGTACCCGTTTTATGGGCATAAATGAAAGTCAGTATGTGATAATTTTATTAGAAGTTGTTTGAAAAAACGTCAAATGTTAATGTTTCCGGAAAATATCAATAAATTCGGAGATAACCAATTTTTTTATTATTTTTGGGCTAATTTTGAAGATAATTTTCTGCAAGTCTATTAGAATACTGTTCTATTAATTTGTTTTAATTTAGTTATGAAAACCTGACTTTATATCAATATTGATAAGTTCTTTAAATTAAGCTTAGGTTTCGATTGCAGCGAAGGAAAAATTCTAGAAATATTTTATCAAGTCACTAAAATAATTAAGGAAATTATCTTTAAAACTAGTGCAAAGAGATTAAAAAATATTAATTGCTTTTTGATTTATTAACATTTTTCGGAAACATTAAAATTTGTATTTTTTTAATAACTTCTAATAAAATTAATATATTGATTTCAATTTAAGACCATCAGGCGTATAATTTTATTAGGTTTCGTGTAGTAATTGGAAGTAAATTTAAAGTTGAATATTTTTAAAACTAGATTGCTTTTATAAAGTATTGGAAAAGATAGGTCTAGAATCTTTTGCACAGTTTAGTGTATTACATTCTCTTATAAACTATCCAATCTAGGTATATTGTATTTCTGTAAAATTAAAATCTATCACTTAGTATATCCCGAAAACAATAATTTTCCAAGATTCTAAGAAAAAAATAATTCTCAAAGAAATAATAATTGTTTGAATAATTACAAATTATTTACAAAATACTCCAAATTGAAAAACTCTTGTTTCTTACAAGATACTAATCGCGGGCATTTTTATTTATTTTACTTAAATTTTTTTTTTTGTTTTTTTTTTGAAAAATTGAAAACGTTTGTTATTTATATATTATTTATTCATATTCTTTAAGAAAGGCACGCAGTGATAGGCGAAACGTTAGCATGATTAATAAAAGAACTCTTTAGTTATTTCGTTTGTTATTTCTTTTACTTTATTGAAGACCGTAAACCTACAAAATAATACTTCCGCATACAAACATCAATTTTCTACCGAAAAGTTGAATTTTCAACGAAAAATATAATAGTTGATATTTCGAACAAGAAAGATTCAAATTTTAAATTTAGAACAGTTGATTTGAACGGAAAAAGAAATTTCAACGAACTTGTTTAATCCTCAATTAAAACAAATTAGTTTCTAACCAAAACTCATTTTTAAACTAAAAAATTAAACTTGTATGAAAAAAGACGAATCTTCAACAATGTACATAAATTTTAAACCAAAAAGTAGAATTTGTAACCAAGAGGATTAGCTTTATACAAAAAAAGTAATTTTCAACCAAATAGTTCTGTAGCGAATCAGTTCATCTTTCAATTAAATATTTGAATTTTCTACCAAAATTTACAACTTTTGGTTTCGTAGTGAATAGTGATTCAAAGACGTGAAAATACCTTACTTAAGAGAAGATTTTGACCGCCTGCCCCCCCCCCCCCCCCTATTTACGGACTGACTCCATTTCAAATCAGGCAGTTTTTAACATTTGAAATAGTAGAATCTCTCGTTTTTTAGGAAAATGAAAAGTGGTAGCGGTTTTTTGAAAAAAATTAAAAATCGATTTTCTCAAAGAACACACTTTTAAATTCTTTGCTAATTTTTTCTTTGAACTTGCACTTCGATAATGAAGATATGTTGTAAGTTTGATGCTTGCTAAATAACTTTTGCAGCCAAGAAAATTCTTTTTTCTCACAATCGAGTTTTCTACTTTTTCTTGGAATCAATGAAATTTCAAATTTTTAAAACATGAAAAAAATATATTTTCTGGAAAACCCACCTTTTTTGTTTTTCCAAATATTTTTGAAAAGTTTCTACTAATAGAAGAAAGGCATCTTATCAGCATCTTGAGGCTAAACCATTTTTGAGGCTGGGATAATTTCTTTTCCTAAAAATGTAATTTTCGAATTTTTCTCCAAACTATGAAAAATATTGCAAAAGAAAAAGAGACATTTTTCACATAACTTTTTTAGACGTGCAAACTTTTATCATAACATTTTTTCGTATCTGTCATTATTTCCAAGAACAAGTTGAAAACTGGATTGTAAGAAAATAGAATTCTTCTGGCTACAAAAGTTATTTAGCCATTATCAAACTTACAAGATATCTTCAGTATCAAAGTAACAGTTAAAAAAATGGCAAAAAATTTAAAGGTGGGTTTTCTTGAGGAAATCGATTTTTAATTTTTACAGAAAATTCGCTACCATTTTGTTAATTTTGAGCCTTCCTTCAATTTTCCGACGCATTTTGAAAGCACATGATGAACGCTATTAGAATCAAGAACAAAATAATTAATATCTCAATTGCGGTCAAAAAATATAGAGGTTTAAAACAGAAAAATTCGAGTTTTTTGAAAAACAAAGCACAAAATTCAAAAAATGTATGGCCCCTTTTCAGTAACTCGATCTATTCTCATCTCTTATTTCTGATCAGGCTTGTTTTGGCTTCTCTACCCTTTCTACTTTCCTGGTGAAACTTTAAGGACCATGTCTAGTTTGAAACAACTTTCTGGGATGCCCGCATCTAGTTGCATTCGAGTTTACACCACGCGGATACACCGCGCTCGAATCTATTTACATACTCGTTGGGCATGGTGAAGGTTTTGCTTAACATACATTTATTTATAACGTAACATATCACGAGTTTCAGATTCAGCATGCCGGCGACTTTATGCCAGGATTCATTTGCATGCGTACAATCCATTGCAGCTAGGAGTGAACTTGTTTACATATTTATTACGTTGAGAAGGAGCAACCGCATCAATTCGCGGAGTTTAATGGTTCCTCGCGAGCGCGAGAATTTTCCATGCATATGTCATATGCGAAACACTCAACGTAATCAACTTTTGGGTTCGACATTGCGTTTGAATGGGCTCGGTGAGAAGCTGCAAAAGCCACAACATTGAAACTGCTTCATGCAAGGGTCCATTATTAAACTTATTTGCAGTGACTCTTAAGCTTTCCTTTTTTATTTAAATACATGCAGCAAAAAGCAGACACAGGGGAAACTAGTACAAAGTGAATAGAAGAACTTTCAAAGTCATACTTTTTATAAATGATGCGGGAAAGTATTACATACCAAATTAAAGCGTAAAACGTAATAAGATTCTACATGAATATTATACATAAGTATAATCTATATACAAATTTTTTACAGAAAAATTTTGAGTAAATAACACTATCATTAAGAAATAAACACCAAACAAAAGGTTTAAAAATTCATTTTGTGGATTATTATTCAGTGTGAAATTTTTTTGCTAATAAATAATAATCTTTCAAAATGGTAAAATTTATTTGAAGAAATTCACTGAAAGTTATGAAATAACAAAATTTGCCCAAAAAAATCGTATTCAAACATAAAAGAGAAGAAATTAATATGATAAAAAGATTACATATTTCATAATAAATTACATCCCTGTATACGTAAATTTTAGAGAAGAAATATGAAATGAAGGATGGAGGAAAGGAGCTAGGAGTGAATACACCACCGACAGAAAGTTTGGGTACATTTCCTTTGACCATTTGAAAATTCGTGCTTCACTCCAAAGACGAATATGTGTGCAGAAACTAATACTCCTAATACTCCCCTCCCCCCACTTTACTTCCTCAGCCTTCTCTACCCCTCACCTACTCACACTCATTTATAATAATTTCCCCTTCTACCTACCAGTCAATTACACACTCTTCCCCTACTTCCCCTCCTTACCTCTCATCCTTATTTCCCCTCGCTTCTCCTCACTTCTACCCTCTTTCCCTCATTCATCTCCTAGCATTGCCCTTCACTTTTCTTAGTTTCCCTTCTCCAATTTTCCCTCACTTCCGCTACTCCCCCTTATTTCCCATAATTTCTCCTACTCATCTCCCTACATTTTCCCTTATTTTCCCTACTTCACCTACTCTCATTTCCCCTCACCTCCATACACTCCCTTCTACTCATCTCCCCTTATTTGTCCTACTTACCCTCCCCTGACTTTACCTCACATCCCCTACTTTCCCTCCTCTAATTTCCTCCATCTTCCCTACTTCTCCTCCCCTAATTTCTTAATTTCCCCTAATTCATTCTCCTTAGAAAAAAGTACCTTTGAAACTCTATAACTTTTGTCCTAATTGAGGTATTTATTATTATCCTCTTGATTCTAATAGCGTTCATCCTCTTTTTGAAAACGCGCCGGAAAGTTAAAAATAGGTTGAAAATTAACAAAATAGCAGCGGTTTTTTAAAAATTTTACATAGATTTTCTCAAAAAACCCACCTCTAATATTTTCGTCGATTTTTTTTTCTTTGAACTTGTACTTTGATAATGAAGATGTCTTGTGAATTTGATGCTTACTAAATAACTTTTGTAGCCAGGAAAATCCTTTTCTCTGACAATCGAATTTTCTACTTTTTCTTGAAAACAATGAAATTCGAAATTTTGAAAACATGAAAAAAATATTTTCTAGAAAATCCCACCTTTTTTTCTCCAAAATATTTTTGAAAAGTTTCTACTAATAGAAGAAAGGCATCTTATAAGCATCCTGCGGGCTAAACAGAATGGTCTTTTTCTGAATTTCAATAAGAAGTATTTTTGTTCCTTATTATGTTGTTTATGACTTTAATTCCTGAGCGTTTAAGTCTTTATACCCTGTGTCATTCAAACTTTTATTTTTCCTTCTCTTCAAGTTTTTATCTCAAGACTTTCCACTTGCAATCAACTGTAAGTCTCGGTTTACGAGCTCGAAGCGTGAGTCGAATATTCTTTCTTAATCCGTACGGAAGGGAACTGTATTCTAAATTACAAATCCTTTGGTGCTCTTTCTTATTAGTTCTCCAAACAGTCTAGTTGCTTGTCTTCATTGAGCAGTCACCTGGAATATCAAACATTCTCGTAAAATGCTTTTTGAGATGAAATTTTATATTTTTTAAAAAAGTTCGTGCTCACTGCAAGCATTGTTTCCTATCATTTTTTACTATATATTTGAAAGTTCTGCTGAAAATTTTGAAATGTAGGACAAATAACTGAAATTTAATCTAACTTTATCAGAGCCACCAGGGCTTCATGGCTGACAATATCGTGGTTTTACTACTTGCAGTGAGCGAAATTTGTTGATGAAAGTTGTTGAACGAAATTATGATGATGAAAAGTTGTAATACAATTATTTTATTATTTGTAATTAAAGTTAGAAAGTTTTAGAATGTGCGAGAGAAAAAGTAATTAAGAATATATATTTATGCATGAAAGCAATAGAAGCACAAAAATTGTTATATAAACGTATATATATATATAAAATAATTTCTAATTCGATTAGTCGAAATATTTACTAATTATAGAAATGGAAAACGTAAAAGACAGAAAAGTTTCATAAAAGAACAGACAAGTGTGTACTTTTTTGCAAAAATAATAGTGCTTTCTCAAAAAATTTAAATTTTCAAAGGAAACCGCGCAATTGTATTAATTTTGCCCATCGAGGATCAAAAGACATGGGAACGGAAAAGGTCTAGAAGAATACTACAAAAATTTTAATTTTCTTTAGTTTTAAGCAGTTAGATCTTTTTTGAATAACTGCTTTCTAGACCTTCTTTCCCCTAGCTTTAGATCACTGCTGCTCAGAACAGGTATACTTATTTGGTTCTATACGGAAATTGAACATAAATGTTCGTGGTTACAGTTACAGAATCTTAATGAAACAATAAACAAAAATGATATATATGTGTATGTATGTTTTTATATTGTATATTGTATCCATGCAAACAATAATCCCACATAAACATTACGAAATTGGTTCAAGCACAATGTAAAATTTCGAACGCCTCGATGGAGACTAGACATTTTAAATAGGATACGGTTATAACAGTGTAAATAATGACTTCGCATGATGACATTTCCACCGCGAAATGAAAGCCACGTTTAATAATATCCATTATGGTGACATTCACTGTTTAAGAAACGAAAATCGTCATTGGTAGTCTGCTCTTCGGGTCTTTTCGGGGTTTTTCTCAATTCTATGGGTAAATATAATAATATAATAGATCACCTATAATTCAGGTGCATTTTATATTGCAGTATATTCATTTTCTCTTTAAAGTTGTCCAAGATCCATTTCATTGGATTCCGTCCAAGTCGGTTGTAACCTACTTCTTAAATTTTGAATACTTAACAAGAATAATTATACACGCTGTTAGAACTTATTTATCGAAAACGTTTTTCATCTATTATTCTTGGCAATGAATTCACTTTTTCTCATATAAAATGAAAATTTAAAAAGTTCTGAATACATGTGTCAGAATTAAATTGAATTAATAGAGAGCACTTTCAAAATTGAATTTCGAAGTTATAAGGAAATAATTTGATCAATTTATTTGATGAACAAGTCCACAAAACCTATCCAGATTATTATATTTTCACAGTAAAAACTACGCATTCATTTTTATCTGGAATCCTTTTTTGGGCGTTCTAATATGATCTCACAAATAGGCCAGTTTCTGTCTTGTTTAGTTTGCTAACTTCATACTGATAAATGATCCGAGATAGCGAACTAAATTGATTTAGAGGGTGCATTGTTTCAATTGTTCCAAGCTTCACTCTTACAAAAAACAAAGAATAGATGAAATTAAAAATTCGTAAAAATTAGTGTTGAACCGTCACACTTAGACGTCGCGAACTTCAGCCCTATAGGTCACGTTGGTTTCTAAACTTGACAGATTAGAATTTGTTTTATCAGATTTAGTTATTGAAAGATGATTCTCATTTCGAGCTTATTTCAATCCACAAATCGACCTTATTTTATTAGATTGGCGGATCAAACTGAAGTGGGATTGTTTTGTTGCGTGAACTGTTTTAATACCGAATTAAGTTCTAAATCGAATCTTAGTTTTTATAGTGTTGGACCAAATTCATTTCAAATCGGACAGGTAGTCCATGCACAAGTCACAGAATCAATTTCCACTCAAATATGTTGATTTCAAAGGTAATGAGATGACACGTATATAAAGGACTTACTAAAAAATTTTCTAACAAAGTTGTGAATATGCTGACGCAGTAAAACTCTTTTCTTCTTGGAGAAAATTTCGCTTTTTTTAAATTTGTTATTTGGCTCGCATTTTTTTGTGATAGAATTCCAAAAACCGGAAGTGGCAATGTCTTTTATGAACATTATCCTACATTTTATGCAAAAAAATCAAAAATTATACCATAAACTTTCGTCAAAATTCGTATGAAACCGTCTGACTCAGTCGTCTTGAACTTCAGCCCAATAGAGTATACTTATTTCATGACAGTCTGCCCTCTTCGCGTCTTGGAGAGAAGAGAGCATTTTTTGCCTGAAAAGCCAAAATTCCATTTTTTTGCCAAAATAACACAAGGTACGAAAAACGTCTGAAATAAAATATTCATAACTTTATCAAGCAGAAAATTCTTGTCAAATCATCAACATACATTCGGCAAATGATTCTGTGACTTAAGCATGAACTGTCTGCCCGATTTGAAATTAATTTGGTCTTAAGTATCAGTAGGGCGATTGCCAAAAAGTTGAACACTTTCGACAATGATATTTTCGAAAAAAAACTTTCCAAACTGGCCAAAATGAGATTAAAAAATCCTTTAAAAATGCTCTCATTTTATAGAATGATTAATTAATATAGAGTGTTACTAGACATTTTATGAAAAATACTGTGCAAGAAACATGATAATTATTTACTGTTATTTGGAATCAACGTTGATAAATCGATTTTCAACCATACTAAAATCTTTAATGAACAATTTTAGCCCGCATTATAAATAGTTTAGTTAATCATTTTTGAGTTTTGTCCTAAAACAGCAGTTCCGTATAAGTAGAAAAAAAAAGTTGTGGGACAATGTGGAGAATGGCTGGGACCTCGAATGGTCAACTTTTTGACAATCACCACTTGAAATTTTTGAAATTATTTATAGAAAAAAATGCTAAACTCCTTTTAAATTGCCTGAACTGGCGCTAGCTCGACATGAAAAGCCAAACCAGAAGTGGGCTCGGTCAGGTAGACAAAATATTTTTTGAATGTTTATGATAGCATTGCAATTCTATATTCGCGAGACCAGACGCAGGTATGATTTGACATTGCATGTCATTCTAGATCCTAGCCTAAGTGCCAATCCTGGCCCTACCTTGGGCCCCCGGTAAGTATTTCTAAGCGGGTATTTCTTCTAGCAGAAGTAAATACAACAGATGGTGGTGGCTATAAAAGAGAGACCATTTTCAAGCAAATTTTTCATTCCGGCGTCGTACATTACGGTAATGTAAACAAAAAACTCAATTTCATTAGGACAGAAGATCGTCTTTATGTATGCACAAATCCAAAAAGAGTAATGAAGCTGTTATTCAAACACAATAAGACAGATATTCTTCCAATGTTTGGTGCCTCAAAGAATCAGATTATCCCCGATGGTTACTTTCACAAACATACGAAGTTTACACTATTCATGCATTTTCGATATGATCAACACGCACAATGTTTCTCCCAATTCGCGATCCAGTCAGAGACCCTAAAAACATTTTATTAATAATAATGTCTATCAATAATAATGACCCTCTTGATGCAGATAATTGTTACCTGAGGCCAAGAAACATTTTTGTGGCGATCCAATTACGTTCTTGGATTTCGTGCCCACTAGAAAGATGTACTGCATCTTACACTTTTTAAAATATTAGAGGTCTTACCACACTTTCAATATAAAAGTGTTAGGCAAAGTTACAATACGTGTATAGCGATTTAGCATAATACGCCTCCAAATTTCGATTTTTTTGTTCAAAGTTTCTTCCGCAACATTACATCACATGTGTGGTGATATTACCATACATGTTTGGTAATATTACAATGTCAACATTTCGAAATTAAAATATTATGTATCGGAACATTACCTTAGGTTTTTGAAATAAACATCCAATCAATTTAATGGAAAGTTCGGACAGAAATTGTTTACAATGTATTAATTATTGTTTTGTACCTGAAAGGTAACGGCCGTTCATAGTAAAATAAATAAGTTAGTAAGTATATAATAGATAGGCAACAAAATGATAATATAGGGTAATTGCATGTATTGAAATTTTGTTTTTCACTGTGAAATTAAAAGAGCTGTAAAAACTGAATGTTATTACTTGAGGAAAGTTTTTACAAATAAGTTTAAATCACACTGTGTTACAAAAAAGTAATATTCTTTTTAAAAGACATAGTAGATATCGTAGGTGTGGCAGAACTAAAAAAGGTGTTATTATCGAAATTTTTCATACATCCCCAAAATCTGATTTTATGGTGAGAAAAGCCAAAAATATTTGGAAATTTTTCATTTCTTCCCGATTTTTTCAACATTAACCACAATTTAATGGAATTATTGGAAATTCATTCATTTTGTTCTGTTCAGATATTTTTAGTACGTTTAGTTCAGCGCGTAATTTGTAGCGTTCCTTATACGATTTCATACTTTTCACTATTATAGAACAGAGTACTGTATCAGCGCGGAAATTTCATATCATATTATTCGCATTAGTTGAGAATTCAGCTGCTAAATTTACTTCAAATTGCACAACTCGGTCCATTTTCGAGAAGTTCTAATTTTAGAAAATCCGCTCTTTACTAGGGACTCAATTCAGGTGTTTCCAAAACGCAAACCTGTCTATATTATGTTGAACTCTATAGTAATAAATGTATTTTTCAATCATTTCTGCATTTCGGACCATGACTTTTGTTTTAGGTAAAACATTTTTCCGTCTTAATGATATTTTTCACGAATAAAACGAAAACTATTGTGTACTATAAAAAAATGTTTTCAAGAAAATTTGTCCACCTTTTTGACATGCACAATTTTGTTTGAAACATTTTTTTATATCTCATATAGTGTTGTTGGAAAATGGAATTTTTGATTTCTAAAAAGCATTTCCAATGGATAAAACCAGAACTGTTGGTCAAAAATGGCAGGTTAACAAACTCGACGTCGTTCACATCTTTATAATAATACATTAATGGCCATTGTAGGGCGTAAATAATCAAGATTGCATAAGCATATTTCTGATTGTTTATTAAACTCAATGTCAACTTTGTATATTTATCAACAATCTGTGAACTCTCCTTTGTAAACAGCTTCCATAAATTTTTCTGGCTTGTATATAGGATTCGTTTGGGATTCATCCGTTGTCTGGGCTTCGTGCATGTAAGTTAATTTCAGAGTTACTTCTACGGGAGTATTACAATGTACATTTTTCGGTATACTTCGTTCCCATTGTAGATTTCCTGTACTCCTTACACGGTTCTATAAGACCAGTTGTAATTTTAAGTATTTTATAAGCACTTGTGATTTAAAATATTGTTTAGCTGCAACTTACCCTTATTTCAAGAGGACACTGGGAAGCCCGCTTATAATTTGCCAATATTTTATTGAAAAAATCCTGTGCCATATCCGATAAGGTACCTGGATTGTACTTTTCACAAATATTAAAACCGGTAAATTGTTTCTGAAATTTATCGCCGTAATCAAGGTCCACTTCCGGCTGTACAGACAAATTCGAAAATTTGAACATCAATAGATAACTTTTACGAAAATTTGATATTTTTTTTTAAGTATAACAGTATTAAAAGTATGGGGCAAAATACGTCAAGTGTTTCCACCTGCATTTTTTTTTCTAGATCGGGTTAAAGCTTGGCTAAATTAGTTTTTGTGGACCTGCATTAATTCACCAAACAATAATGTTCTGAAAAGCTTTAAGATTATGATAACAATTTTTCTCTTATTGAATTTATTTTTTTGAAAATCAAAATTAAAACAGAAAAATAATTTTCCATACTCTTTAAGTCATGTAAAAAAATGGGATGGAAGTATTTTCTTGATCAAATTGATATTTTTACGCTAGAGGGTAACACGTTCAACTTACACAGCGACCAGACGCGAATCCTGTCTGGTCTAACGTGCCTTCAAACTTACATTTAACTATCTTGGAAAGATTTCTTATGTTTTTATATATTATATAATCATATCATTTATGATAATCATCATCATCATATATATATATATAATCACTAACAATGCGAACACTCAAGAACATAGTGTGAATTACTTATACAGATAAGGTCTTACTTTTGCTTACGTGCTATTTTTTGGTAACCTTACTTTTTTTTAATTTTAAGGGAAAAATTTATTTTTTCCTCTAAGGAGCACCGTGCTTTTACATTACCCGGTATCTTCACGCAGTGGTTCCGACCAAAGATGGAACTCATCTTGCCCTTTAGGAAAAAATGGATTTTTCTCCAAAAAATAAAAAAGAAAGAAAGGTTAGCAAAAAAATTGCAAGTAAGCAAAAGGAGGAGCTTATATGTAGAGGTGATGCATACTATGTTCTTGAGTGTTCGCATTGTTCGTGATTATATACATATATTGTGTACTAGGATAAGCGAAAAAATCTCAATTTGACAAAAAAAATGTTTCTATTCCATCTTTTAAGAAAATATAGCTGTATTACCTAAATTTCTAGTTGTGTTACCTTAATATCTATCTGTCTTAGCTAAATCTTGCCACCTAGAAATTATCTAGATACATTAGCTAGATAATTTCTAGAGGGCAAGATATTTAGCTAAGACAGCTAGATCTTCAGGTAACAGCTAACCTTCTAGCTGGGGCAGCTAATCCATCTTTCTCAGTGCATGTTTTAAAGAGTACAAAAAACCTTTTTTCAAGAAAAAGAAAAGTCAAATCTCATTATCCTAAAAGATGTTACACTAGCATGAAAGTTCAAAAGCACCTGAGGAAGTGAAAACTTCAGGCCCCTGTATATTGACATTATTTATATATTATATTAATAATAGAAAAAATGAAGAGTTTTGAAAATCAATTGCGATATCCGAGTTTCTAAAACTCTTATGATTATAAAAAATGTTAAAAGTGATAATAATAAGAATAAAATGCATTATAAATTGTCATACAAAAGTGTCTTCATCGTGTTACCAGAAAAAGATATGAAGGGTCATCACGCAATTGTTTTTTCCATACAATATAAAGTAGTTTTGATCCATTGGCACTGCCAGAAATGTTAGCAGGTCCATGCAACGGCCATGCACCAAAATAGAAATTCTCTTTTGGATTTTTATTTAACCAGAAGTAAGTTCTCGTCACGTTAATTTTGGCGGCCATCTGCAATATATATTTGTGAGTCGTACTATATACTTTTGGAAGTATGATATAAAGAATGGGCAAAAATATGGTAAAATTAATTCGTAAGAATTCGTCCTTCAAACTTGATGTTTCCAAAATAATCATTTTTTTCATTCAAAAGGCATGCATTTTGCTCGAATAGCTGTTTTTTGTTAAGCTCTTCGCGAAACATGCAATGCTTATATTAATATAATTAATATAGTATGCATAAAATGTTTCATTTTATTGTAACGTGCTTCGACATGATTAGTACTATATATAGTGAGTATATGGCTGTTTTTTTGAACTTCGTTAATAGATTGAAATTTGGATAAACATCTATAATAGGGAGTTAACATTTTCAACTGTTCGGTATCCACTCCAAATATATGCAGTACTTACTGTGATGGCAACAAATACCAATAAAAGCAGAGCAATCTTCAACATGTCTACAAATAAGTTCGACACTTTGAACGTTGAAGTAAAATTCAGAAGTTGGTACTCGGTGTGAGAAATTTGACTTTCCTTTTGTAATTCTTGAAGAGTTCTCGTAACACCTTTAGCGTGAAGGTGCCTATATACTACCTTATCGTAACTAAAAGTTATGACAATCCTCGCTCAGGAGTCTAATTGGTCTACATGGGGGGGGGGGGCCTCCGGCGGCGGGGCGTGGTGTTATACTTATGATATGTTAAGAACAATAGCACTCTATTTGTTGAGGGGGGGGGGGGGCATGAAAATGTCACGGTCGACTCCATGGGGGGATGGGAGGATCAAAAATTGGTAACAAAATTGTGCCACGTGGATTATGAAAGCCACCTTATTTCATATTTCCTGAGAAAATATTTACGTATTTACGTCACAATATAAAATGCGCTCATTATTAACGAGTAGCAACATTATCATCAATTACATAAAAACTATTTTTCTTTTTGTTACCATCAAGTTTCGCAATTCTTCAAAGAGCCTACTCCTTTCAACTTTTAATATTGTATGGACATTTAAAAATTGTAGAGAAATGAATATAAACGCAAATAAATATAAAAGTATTTTTAATCTTTTACTTTAATATAAAAATAAGTATGATATAAATAAATATAAAAATTAAAATCTTCAATCTCTTGTTAAATCATCTGCGAAAAGTTTTGCAGGCGGCAAATAAAATAAAAATTTTACGACGGCAGAAGCATACGAATCTATAATTACCAATCACAAACAGAACCACTTCAGCGGTTACGTGTTATTAACTTACATAAAAATTAACACCTAATTTAGAAAATATTTTTAAAAATTTAAATAGGCTTAATTAGCTTCGACGAGTACATAATTATGAATAATATATTTTCTTACACTGAGGTAAAGGAGTAAAAAACTGTAATTCTTTAAACCAATTTTCTTCAAAAGTTATCGCAAATGATAAAAATTTTGGGAAAATTATTGATAAATAAAATGATTCTGAGATTATTTATAGTTCTCTGTCTACTTGCGAAAAAAGAATTAATTCATTTCATCAGTATAAATTATAATATAATCTATTATTATTATTATTATACCACCGCTTATTTGATATTTTCTGAGAAGATATGATATTTTTGCAGGCATTAACGTCGCAATATAAAATGCGTTCATTATTAACGAGTAGCAGCATTATCATCAATTACATAGAAACTAGTTTTCTTGTCGCTACTATCAGGTTTTCAAATTGTTTGTTCTTTTCAACTTTCAATATTTTATGAAAATTTACAAGTTTAAAAAAAATAAATATGAGGTTATTTTTTATTTTCCAGTTGAATATAAAAATAAATATAAAAATAAAAATCTCCAATCTTTTAATAAATCATCTGCGAAAACTTTTGCAGGCTGCAAATAAAATAAAAATTTTATGAGGGCAGAAGCATACGAATCTATAAGTACCAATCACAAACTGAACCACTTCAGCGGTTACGTGTTATTAACTTGCATAAAAATTTACTCCTAATTTACAAAATATTTAAAAAAATTTAAATAGTCTTAATTAGCTCCGAAGAATACATAAGTATGAATAATATATTTTCTTACACTGAGGTAAAGGAGTAAAAAACTGTAATTCTTTAAACCAATTTTCTTCAAAAGTTATCGCAAATGATAAGAATTTTGGGAAAGTTATAAATAAATAAAATGATTCAGAGATAATGTATAGTTCTCTGTCTACTTTCGAAAAATAATTCATTTTTTTCATCAGGATAAATTATAATATAATATATCATTATTATTATTATACCATTAAGTCATTTCCCTTCCGGGGTAGGCGTGACTCACTCGGCGAGAAAAGGAGCAATGTGCGGAAGGAGGTATTGATTGATCTAGAATTCTCGTGTTATTTATTCAAATTACACGATTGTACCGCAACACTGCTCCGACCCAGGTTGCTGATCAATCTCTCTAGCAATCACCCCAAGTGAAGAGCCTAACAAAGTTATCATGTGAGGCTCCCCACGCTCGGGTCCATGAGTATCCAAGGTCTTTTGTTCCAGGCGTCATTCACACCACTGACACTCTTTTTATAAACTATTTGTCGCCACACGTTTCTGTCCTGGCATACCTCTCTGGCTTCCTTCACGTCCATGCATTTTCTCATGCAGGCTCTTCTGTTTCTATGGCTTCTCATGTCACTTCGAATTAGGGTCTCATTCACACATTCTAACCAGTCTTTCATGGTCTGCCTCTGGGCATACTGCCATTCACTTTAATTCAGTATATATTATATTATTATTCTTTTTACCTAAGTATTTAAAAAAATGTTTTCTCTTGTTAGTTCCTTAAAAAGAATTTTCTGGTCTGCCTTCAAAATTTCATAATGTCTAACAATTAAAAAAAGAGATTATCTATACCTGAATGTTATCATGTACAAACTATGAGGACGTAATATGCAACTTTTAAATACGTTTATACTTATAATTTTACCGATTACGTGCCATGTTCATCAATTACATTTTTTCACTACTCTAAACAAATTCGGGACAAACCCATAAAAACACTTATTGGATTTTGAATTGCTTTAATTTTTTAAAATTTAATTATCAATTAATTTAAATCAAATCAATTAATTAATTTTAATTATTAAAATTATTCAGCATATAGGATAAAAGCCACGTTCCTAGGATATCCAGGTGGAATCGGTCCGAAATTTCGGCAGAAGTCAAGTAATGTGAAAAAGCATACGACGCACAGAAAAAACTAAGTGTAAACTTTACCCGGAATTCGGGGTAAAGATTACCTGCAACAAAAATTTCCCCATGTGGGTAAACTTTACCCGCACATCTAGGGTATTATTCTGCGTTTACCTACGTTCAGGAGTGATTCTCAATGTTTACCCTGAAGGCCTGGTAAATGTCATATTGAACTTTTGACAGTTCTAACGATTCGGCAAAACAGCCTTTATGAAGCCGCACTTATCCGATTTGCCTGTTACACCAATCATCAGCTAACTTCACTTCAGCGATTCAAAGCTAGTGGCTTCCAATTTTCAAATCGTTGGTGACAACTTTCATGAGAACAAAAGACAGTTTCTGCTCATCGAGGGTAATATTTGTGTTTTACCAATACGAACAGGTAAAAATACGAAATTACCTGCAACACTATTTACCCTAAGTTTTTTCTGTGCGGCTGTCAAAACTTTGTTTTATCCGGCATTTATGTGAAAATTGAGTTTCGCCGATTTCATAAAAACTCGACGTTTTCGGACTCACCGATCGAGAAAAATGGATTTTACTTCGGCGTCTTGCCGTCGTCGTTATCGCTGTTATTGTCGTTGTCGTCGTTGTATGTATAGGAGAGCGGTGTTGAATACGACGCACAAAGGAAAATGCACGATTAAAATTCAAATATAAAGTAAAATATTGTAATAAAACATATTTTGTTTAGGCCAATATCTTACCAAGGCTCTCTGCATGGAGATAATTTAATTTAAGTTCATTAAAACAGTTAATTAATGTATTTTTCAAAAAATACATCTGCGCCAAGTTGTCCTACCTTGTCTGGTAATGTGGCGCGTTTCAATTTAAATTCATAATTATTGAATAAAATAGCTGTGAATTCGATCTCGAGTGTTTCCACTTTGTTTGTATTTATAATTATATGGTGATCATTTCACGAGCACTCTGCTTCCCGTTAGCAAATGTATTTGCTTCCTCATAGAGGGAGCATTAGTTATTTTTTTCAATAATAGTTAGACCAAAGTCTTAATTTTGCTCAATTTAAAAATACCCAATTAAAAAAAATAATTCACAAAAAATACAAAATTACACAATAACACTAAAAATTTTTAAATACAAAGAAAAATCAGGCAAATCAAATTTTGTATTCGAAATGATAATTTTTCGAGCTGGAGAAGGGAAGGGAAAAATTCTGTCGCACCCTGTCCCTTTTCCAGCTTCATGATTTCTTTGAAAAAATTGTCATATTCATGCATCAACCTTGATCTATGTCGATGAAAAAATGTATAAATTAAAAAAAGTGTATTAATATTATAAATCAATCGATTTGCCTCAAGTCGAGGAATCTTTTCCGTTCTTGCATAAATTTTGAGTTATGTTAGTGAAAGAAGTTTTACTATAAAAAACCGTGTTTTCAAATATTATGCATTACCATAGCTTCCTTACTCCGTAATAAAATGTATCAATGCTATGGTTAAATCCATTCGTCTTGAACGAACACAACTTTTCTATTCTCGCATCATTTTTAAATTATGGAAATGAGAACATTTTTACTATAAAAGACGATTTTAAAACTACATAAATTATCTTAACTTCCCTACTCTCCAATAAAATGTATTAATATTGTAGTTCAATCGATTCGTCTCGAACCGAGGAATCTTTCTTATTCTTGCATCAACTTCGAATCATGCTGAAGAAAAAAGTTTTACTATACAAAAATTAAATTTCTGCAAAATTGACATAAGTTACAAAAAAACTGAATAAACAAAAGTTGTTCGCTCAAAGAATATGAGTAATATGTTGATAAGACATGTGGATTTTGTTTTAATCGTGAGGAACAACTTTAAAAATAAATAAATTGAATTTTCGGAAAAACGATACAAGGTACAATAAAATATTTAGAAACAAAATTGTTTGCCTGAAATAGATGTAATAAATGTCTCTTGACTTTTTTTGATATGATGCGGACTTTTTTGAATTATGAAAAAAAGAGAATAAAAATACGTATGTTTCAATATCAATGCACATTAGGAATTGTAATAATATACATTTATTAAAATAATATATTTTTTAGGGTAGCTGCGAATAAAGGGTTATGCCAAATGAGGAACAAATTTTAAAGTAATCACGAAAAATAAAATTTGTACTATATTTTGCAATATATGAATAAGCATTCTCGGACCAAGGTACAGAAATTAATATAATTTACCTTCAATATAATGGAGTCAAACATAATATAGCAATGTTCACGTTTCGAACAAATTTTAATCGAGAGCGAAGCACGAGATACCTGATGAGAATGTGTTCGTAAAAGTCGAAGGAGCTTTCACAAAAAAGAATTCACAATCACCAAATAAGAGTTTTCGATAGTTTGACCTTCAATTTTTAAAGGTCAATGCACAAAGTATCCATGAAGATCTTTATCGGGGAACTATTTGGGGCCTATATAGACCATCCTGGCCGCTGATGTGGCGCTTACAAGGCGGTCTCTTATGACGCTGAGTAGAAGTGAAACGTTTTTGTATGGTCGAACGCTGGTCTGGACAAGTTAATCTATCTCTAATCCATACAAGCTGATCTAGCGCTATTCAGTCGGTCTGAAACCAAATTAATTTATTCATGAAGTCACAGAAAAAAACAAAAGGTAAAAAGCGTTGCAGGTAAAAGTGCTGGGGGTAATCTCGGCATGCAAACAACTGAAGATGGGCAAGAGTAAAATAAAAGATCACTAAATTTTCGTTTTGCCCTCAACGATCTTCATTTTTTTTTTGAATAGTGAGATTACTCCCAGAATTTTTACTTGCAACACTTTTTACCTCTTGTTTTTTCTGATAGGTATAACTACGTTATTTGAAGATCGGTCGAAGAAAATTTACAGTGAGGAAATAATCCAATTCACTGAATATACATGTACATATATTTATATGGTTAACTTAACAAATTACAGTCAAACCTGGATTTAGCGTCGATTTTGGGGCTGAATGTCGACTTCAATCCAGGCTCTCCGAACTTAAAAAGTCAGGGCGTATGAACCGTTTCCGGTGGATTTTACTGTGTAGTGAAAAATATTTTGAAAATTGTTTTTCTAAGACAGAGACAAGAGTCTACTAAATATTTAACGGGAACGTTTAACTTCTGTTATTTAGTCATTGTGAATGCTCTTTTCTTAAAGCTCTCTCGGCCTTAACGAATAAATACTCATCACGTGTCTCGCGCCTCGCACTTGATTGAAGTATTTCTAAATCGCGAAATTGTCTGTTTAATGATGTACTCTATAATATTAAATTCATGTTTTAATCATTTTTTATTAACATTTTTTCTTACCATGTACAATTTGACAAAGAAATGGAATTTTTTTTAATAACATTTTTCAAGATTGAAACAAAAACCATGTATCTTATTATAAATTGGTTGGTTACAAACTTGTAGGCCTTTTCAAGATAAACCATTTTTATTCTTCATATTTGATCATATTTTTCCTCGTTTATTTAGAAAATGGAATTCTTTTGGCTGACTAATATTTTTCACGATTAAAACAAAAACTACGCGTTTCATCAAATAAATAGTCTCAAGAGAATTTGTAAATATTTTTGAGACGAGCAATTTTGCATTTTAACATTATTTGTTTATCTCGTATAGTTTGGCTGGAACATTAAATATTTTATTTAAGAAAATATTTTTTTAATGGATAATACCGAAACTTTTAGTCAAAAATGGTTGGTTACTGAACTCTTCCTCACTTTTTAGGCTTTGAATTATTGTGCCAAAGGGCAATCCAATGCAATAATTCCTTAAAAAGTTATCGCGTACACAGGCAAAATCAATTTTTTCTCATTCAGTGAGTCTGAAAACATTGAAATTTGATTAAATGCGCGAAATCCAATTTTCGCATAAAACCAATTCTTCTCATTGAGATGAGAATGTAAAAAGCTCATTCCGCGCGGAACTGAACGCTCGCCCTTTCAGGGCATGGGTGAAGGATGACCTTGAGCTTCAGCTGAAGGTTTTTAGGCTTGACCCAGGTATGGGTCGGGTCCAATCAGTACTACTTCGGCTCAAGTGTTTACGACAAAGGTCGAGGTCATTCTTGCAGTAACGTTTAACAGGGAATCCGTAGTGGCCTTGAATCTGACCTTGGGCTTGACCTTCAAGGTTACTCCAAGGTGAAATTCAATGTCACCACTGGATTCCTCGTCAAAATTCACTCCAAGAATGACCTCGACGTTTTTCGTAAACACCTGAGCCGAAGCAGTACAGATTGGACCCGACCCATACCTGGTTCAAGCCTAAAAACTTTAGCTGATGTTGAAGGTCATCCCTGACACATGACCTAAGTACATGCTTGGACGTAAAATTTCCCGCTCTTTCGATTGCCCTTGTCGAAAATAGGGGTTCCCATTTGAGAAAACAAAGTTCACCTTGAAATAACCTTGAAGGTCAAGCTCAGGGTCAAATTCAAGGTCACCACTGGATTCCTTATTAATAGTTTCTTCAAGAATGACCTTGACCTTTTCGAAAAATATTTTACCTGGAAAGTTATTTAGGTGTTTCTTCACTTTTTGGACACCCTGTATAGGATAGTTATAGCTTGTATTATGATTACGAGTTTTAGTAGGCGTCAACAAGATTTACGACATTTTTTGATTGGAGAAAAATGAGAAAAGTTATAGAAGTATTAAAATTTGCGAAATATCACAAAACAGTTCCTAAACAAATTAACTAACTGAGCCGACGTGATGCAAACAAATAATTAATTTCCGTGAAACGAATGAGTGTTCGTCTGGACATACAACTGATGGTACCAAACAGTGAGGAAAAAAGCTTGGACCTATAAGATAAAAAAATGTTCGTATATAGTATTTTCCACTTTCCACTTTCCTATGTATATTGTAACAAGACGTTGAAGTACTAAAATATCCAAAGAATTGTATGCAAATTTTCAAAATGCAAAATTTGATACTTCAAACCCTTGTAAATTATATTTCTCCTCGCTGAGGGGTAGTATGTTTCTTCTATTTGAAAAAATAACGTCAATTGATTGATGTAAACATTTCGGGGATTTTAAAGTTCCATGACCAGAAATTAAGGTTTTTTTGATAAAAAAAGTACCCACTCATTTTCTCACCAAATGGAACAATTTTCTGGGATTCGTAATTTAAAAAAAAAACATTGGTTTTTTAGGATACCTTACTGCCTAACATTTTATATTTTATTGAAACAGTAAGAAGAATCAGGAAAGAATAATATTGCTTCGAAATGGAAGAATACACATTTAGTCTTTTTTACCTTCGCTCTTAAATAAGCCCAACAAATTCATTCATTTTTGTTTTCATACACAAGTACATTAAACTTATGGTCAAATACTTCAAATTTAATATTCATGAATAGATACAGCTTCCAACACGTTCGTTAAAAATTACTGCATTTCTAAGTCTTTTTTTAACAGATTTAATTTATTAGCATTTGAAATAATCACACGGAAACAACATAAAATTCGATAAAACTAAGTTTATAAATGTGTAGGCCTCGATGTAGTCTAACGAAACGAAACTCACGTTTTGAAATACAAATATGTATATCAAATATGAAGGTTCATCCAGCGAATGAGATAGCGATGACTCTATATGTAATGAAAGATTTTGTAACGATATTCAGTATAGTGACAATCACAGTTAACGAAATGAAGATTACCATTGGTATTCTGATCTTCGTTTTTCCTATTTTTCTCAATTTTACTGGTAAATATAATAATATAATATAACATATCTCTAATTTTAAGTGCATTTTGAATTTCAGTATGTTAATTTTCTATTCAAAGTTGTTCAAGGTTAAATTCAATTTATTTCGTCCAAATTGGTTATGGCGTACTTTTCGAGATTTTGATTAATATTTGAAATTGCTCGTAATAATTATTATACACGCTTTTAACTTATTATTCAAGAACCTTTTTTGAATATTATCTTGGAAATAAAGTTACTTTTTCTTAAATAAAATATAAGTGTAAGGACATGTAGATGCATCTACCTTAATTGAATTAAATGATTAGAGTGTTTTTGGATTTTGTAATGCACTTGAAGGTGAAATTTCTCTACACTTTTGCACTATAAAAATCGAATTTCGAAGTTGAAATAAAATAATGTTATTAATTCATTCGACAATTAATTCCTTAAAACCTGTCTAATTATTATACTTGCGTATCATTAGGGTGATTGTCGAAAAGTGTACACTTTGAACCATGAGATGTTCAAGAACAAAAAACTTTTTAAACTGGTCAATTTTTTTAATTTAGTCTAACAGGAGAGAGTACAAGGGCAGATCAGCTGAAAATTTTTGAATATGTGGGAAAAATTAGTATCATCAAGATTTACTGGATTTTGACTTCGACATTTCAAAATATCCTCGCATGACGAGACAAAAACTTGCGAGACAGAATTTGAAGTGATTTTCGAAATCCCCGAGTATAAAATATTAAACCCTGTTTTTGATTATCACCTTTTACAAATTAACATAAATAACGAACTATCCATAAACTACGCTACCAACTTAAAGCTGTTTTTGACTCACCTCCCCCTCGTTGACCATCCAAAAAATCCAAAAGATTGAAAAGAGATGAATTTTCAACATCAGTAAATTAGTCGTTAACCAAACATTTGCATTAGCAACAAAATAGTTGAACTTTCAAGCAAAAGAGAGGAATCTTTTAACAGTTGAAATTTCAAGCTAAAAAGACGAATTTTTTGCAATACAGTTCGATTTTCAACAAAAAAAAGTTAATTTTCTCAATCAAGTCACTTGATTTTTCTACCATAAGAGATATTTTTTTTACCCAAAAACAAATTTTCAAGCAGTTGAATTAAAAGAAAAATAAGGAATTTTTAACAAAATTAGTTGAATCTTTAACCGGAAAGATGAGTTTTCAACAAGCAAGATAAATTTTCTAACCATATAGACAACTTTCCAACAAAATGTATGAATTTTCTATCAAATAATTCAATTCTCAGTTTTTCAGCGATAAATTTCTCAATCCAACAAAAACGAATTTTCAACAAAAAAGTTGCATTTTTAAGCAAAGAGGTTAATATAAAACGAAATTAATGTTTTGCAAAGTAATACAACTTCAAAAAAATTAGTGTAATTTTCGACCAAAAAAGATGCATTTTTAACCTAGATAATAAATTTTGAACCAAAAAGGTGAATTTTCAACTAATATGATGAATCTCCAACTGGAATGGTTGAATTTTTAACCCAAACGAATATTTTTTAACCAAAATCTTGAATCTTTAACTGAAATAGTTGCATTTTTAATCAAAAAGATGAATTTTCAACCAAGAACATTAATTTTTTACCAAAAAGAAATTTTTTTGATAAATTACATGATTTTTCCACTAAGAAAGATCAATTCTAAACCAAAAATGTAATAATTAAAATTTCAGTTGAAATAATTGATTTTCAACTATTACAGAGATGAATTTTCAACTAAAGTGATGGAATATTCAACTAGATTAGTTAAATTTTCAGTTGAAAAAATTTATTTACAATAAAAAAACGAGTTATCAACAAAGATGTTCAATTTGCAACCCAACAGCTTATTTCTCAACCAATTAAATATATTTTCTAAAAATGCAGTAGGTAAAATTGCAACCAAAGGTATAAATCTTCAAACAAAAACCATATATTTTCAACAATTTAGTTAAACCAAGTATTTATATATATAATAATATAATTTATTTACATAATTTTTAATTAAGAAAGATAAATTTTCAACAAAATAGTTGAATTTTCAAGAAAAGAATTACATTCTTTGAAGTTTCTTGAAAACATAGGAGAAAAAAGAATTCTTCGAAAAATGGGAAAATAGGGAAATAAGAGAAAAAGTGTGAAGTCTGAAATATGAAAGTGATTTTCAGACTTATTAAGTTTGTTCTGTTTTTTCCATTTACCCACCCCCCCCCCCCCCTCCCTGTTATCAGCCGTACTTTTTGTCTTCCCCCCCTCAAATTGGTATCGTAGTTTATGGATGACCCCTAGATGATATCTGTGAATCTGAAATATTTGCAAAAAATTATTATTACCATTCAGCAATTCTTTCATTTTAAATTTGTAGTTTAGGACAGGTGCTTTGATATAATAACTTCATTGAGATATATTTAGAAACAGAATTAATAAACATATAAAATCTGGTGAATGGCTGCGACTTAAATGGTTCAACTTTTTGGCAATCGCCCATTAAATTTTTTGAAATCATTACTGACAAAAATTACGAAGCTGCTTTTAAATTGTCTGGCCAGGCGCTAGCTCGACATGAAACGCCAAAAAAGATGCAGGCCCGGTCAGATGAAAAAAAATATTTTTAAAATGTGGAAGATGGCACTACAATTTGTCATCCGCGAAGCCAGCTCAGTGATTTGGCGTTTTAGGGTAAGCTAGCGCCTAGCTATAGTGCCAATTCTGGTCCTACCGTAAGCCCCTTCAAATATTTTTACACGCATATTTCTTCTTGCAGAATTACGATCAGTTGATGAGTTTACAAGAACAAAAATTGTTAATCCACTGTATTTCTCCGGCGTTATTTATTACGGCGATAGAGATGAAAATTTTCATAAACTGGACTCAGAAGATCGTTTTGATTTAGCGTCAGATGGCTCTACTGCAATTGGAATATTATTCAAAGGCAGTAACGATATTCATCCTATGTTTAATGGTTCAAAGGAACAGATTTTCCTTCTTGGTGATTATTACGTACATAAAAAGTTATCGGACCGGATGATGCAAGAATTTTATCATATGTTCGTGCACTATCGCCCCCAATCACCCCCGCGATCGCCAATGCCAGCACACCCACGCAATGTTTCACCCCATCCGAATTCATCCAATCCGAGATCACCCAATCCAATATCACCTAATCTGAGATCACCCAATCCGAGACCCCGTCAGAGAACCAGACTACATTAAATTTACAATAATGAGCGTCCTATCAATAATTGTTATGTACCGGAAGGGCAACGCTCGTTCACAGTTGAATAAATAATTAATAGCTCGGCAATAAAATAGTCAAATGGGGTAGTTGCATATATTAAAATTGTTTTTTCTTTTTAGAATTGAATGAGCAGTAAAAACTGAATGTTATTACTTAGAGAGTGGTCACAGCTCAGTAAAAACCTAAACATCAGGGAAAAGTCAGGGATTTTGAAGTAAATATTGCAAAAGTCAGGGTATTTCTGCAAGAAGCACTTTAAGTAACTGTCAAGAATCATCAAGCCTGCCACAATGTCGCTTTTAGACACTTTTTTCTTAAATCTATTTTTCAAGAGGGTCACTATAGTCAATTTTTAAAACGAAAAAATCTTTTTAGTGACTTCACTTGCAATAAAGTAACCCATGGATTCAATAGTATTGAATTCAGGCCTTGAATTCTTTTTAAATGTTTTAGAGTATTTATAAAAATTCCAAGAGGTTTTCAATTGATTTGAATAACTTGAAGCGATTTTAAATACTTTAGAGTAGCTTAAAATGTTCCAAGGAATTTGTAATAGATTTCAATAATTTAAAGATGTTTTGAAGAATTTTAATGATTTTATGATACTATTAAATCTTGTGAGGAATTTCAAAATGATTTAAAACGGTTCAAGGCATTTAAAATGGTTCAAGGCATTCAAAAAATTGCAAAGGTCTTAATATATTTTAAGGTACAGTAGGACTTCTCGGATCAGACCACGAATTTTCAATTATTATTAGTTTAAAACTCTAGATCTGTGGTATAATTTTAATTTTTGTAACCGTTTTTCATCACTATATAAAAATTACAAATTGAAATTTTTAAGTAGACCAAACTTTGAAAACAAAAAGAAAAAAGTCGATGTCTGACCCGAGAGGTGCTACTGTATTTTGAAACATTTCAAGGCCTTGTCAAATGATTGATAAATTTTCAAAGAATTTCAAAGAATCTGAATGATTTTAAGGTATTAAGAAAAATTTCATGACCTGTAAGGTTTTAGAATATTTTGAAATATTCCAACGGATCTTATAAGATTTCCGAGCATTTGCATGATTTCAAGTGATTTTAAAAGCTCTCAAGGTATTCTGATGAATTGTTCAGAATTTTTGAAAATATCAGATTTCATGTAATTTGACCAGATATGATTAAATTTTCATTTTAAAGAACTTATTCACAAGAATTAAGGGATTTCGTAAGATTTCAAATATACTCAAATTGGAAAAGATTCCAAGGCATTTTGAAGAGATTTAAAAAAATCAAAGGATTTCCAGGTATTTGAACGATTTGAGGGATTTAATAAAATGTTAATACGGTTGTAAAGAATTTCCTAGAATTCCGGAAAAATAGAACACTTTTACAGGACCTACAAGGTTCTAAGATATTTCAAACTATCATGGTATGTTATTATTATTCTTTCCGGGATTTTAAGAAACATCATTATATTTCATAGAATTTTACGATATTTTATAATATTTTGATGGGTTTGAAAGAATTTATTCACAAGAAGTAAAGGATTTCATACGCGGAAAAATAAGTTTCGGAAAATTTTCTAGATTGGTGCTGGACTTTTGGACAGGCCATCATTTTTATAAAGCCTTGTACACTTTCTATAAAGGGGTCATAAATTTTCATGGAAAAATTTAAAAGTCATGGAAGTTCTCAAGCACAGTCAATGAGCAACAGTCTTGGAATTGTTATCAAACAGTTTACAAAAAAATGTATACTGTCATGAAATGGTTAAAAAAACTCTTCACATTTTCAAAGAATTGAATTGAATGAATGCGTGATTCAGAAATAAAGAACTCGAATACGAGTCAGGGAAACACTCCATGACTGTCTGCGAGAATTTGCAGAGGCGTGCTCAGTGACTCGGATCTTTTCGCACTGCGCATGCGTCAAGTCGGCAACCAGATTGCTTAACATTGGCTTGCTTATTTAAAATGATTAAATGTGCAAATATATTGTTTGCAATAGAAAGTAATTGAAAAATACATATCTAAATATATTAAGAATGATTTTAAATGATTATTATTTATTATAAAAAAGGTGCGCCTTCCTTTGAATTAAAATCGAACATTTATTTTTAAAACTAGTCGCACAAAGGATTTAAATCTCCAAGATCTAGATGAGGTGTAAATTTTTATCCGCGTGCTACCTTATTCTGCTAGATATAAAATTCCTTCAACAAAGTTGCACGATTGTTTCTTACACGTATTACTACGTCGTTTTCAATCTTCGTGATATTACTTATATTACACTTATTTCTATTCGAAATAAATTAGAAGATGGCTATTATCACATTGCAAGAAACTGGATGTAAGCAGATTTTATCTCCAAGATCGTATTTATGTATATAAAATATTTATAAAAATATTAAAATAAAAAATAAGACCATGTATCATAATATAATAAAATGTGTTTTTTCATTCCAAAAACAATTTCCTAATTTACTTAACACAATTTATTATTCTGATACATATATAATCTAAAATACTTTTCGTGGATTGTTGTTGAAATTGCTATTTCTGATCAAAAATTTCATTTAAAATGATAACTGCTTTAATAACAATCCAAAAAAAAGTATTTTTGAGTGTATCTCAATCATTCTTTCATCTTTTAAGAGTGTAAACACAATTAAGTTTTTGCCCAAGTTTAAAATTTGGTTTATCTATAATTTATTGAAATAATTTGGCAAATGCATCAGTTTTACTAAAATAAATTGTTCATAACGCTGCAACTTATAAACAGTGCGTCTTAAAAAATGAGGACAAAGGAGAAAAAGTTTGAATTTTTGTTGATTTGTTATTAATTTCTTAAATCTAGAATCAAATTCTTCAATTTAATAAATAAAAATAACACAATTCAGTTTTTAAACAGAAATTTTATCATGAGTCATGGTACTATGTAATTATTTATCTATACTACATATGAAATTGTCTGAAAAAAAATTTTTTACATGAATTTTATTTATTTTTTTTCATAGAATCGAACGGTCTGCTTAGTTTTTTTTGTTATATCTCACAAATTTGAAAAAATTATGTTATCCTTTCATTTTTATTTTATTTTAGTTTAAATGAATAAAAAACATATTTTTTACGTAAAATCGTCCCTAATTCAAAAAATAATTTTGTGCGAAAAGTTATATTTTTCAATTATTTAAAGAAAAATTGTTTGAACAATGTGTTTAATTCGTTATGCAAAGTCAGTCTTGCATCACGTTGTCTAATTCACAGCCCTCACTCATATTCTTTTTACGGGGCCATGCAGTTTTCAGGTGTAGCACAACGCCAAGATATTTTACCGTGTTCTCAGCACGAATGATTAGCCGAGAGGCTTGAGCGGTTAGGAATGAGTTGCGTTAGTCTCGTGTCTAGAGTGCAGGTAATTCTAATCCCCGCAGCATGTGTCCGATTGTTCAGAGCGTGAAAAGCGTGCGATTAATATAAGTAGTAATTGTGTCTTCGAGAATTTAATATTGCAGTGTTGAAAGGCTTACGTCTGTGATATTTTGTTGATAGAGCCTAGGAGTACTCAATTAACTATGCTGGACGCAATATAAGAAGTCTTATATTTTTTCAAGCACTATTTGCAAGATTTTCCAATACGATATTTTCAATTTTTCAAATGCTTTCAGACCTATACTAAAGTCACAGACTCGGTCAATGAAAATTTCCAGCACTTTTTTTCCGTGTAGGGTTTCAGAGATTTTCAAATTTATTTATTAATTAATTGAAATTCACCCAGAATTCTTATTCATTCATCCTGATTTGTTTAATTATTCTAAATTCTTCGCAATTCCCTAGAATTTGAATAATTTACTTGAATTTTTCGAAATTCATTCAATTCAATTGATTTAGAATTTCATGAAATTCTTTTAACTTTCCTTGAATTTCAATTAATTCATTCCAAATTTAATGAATTCAATGAGTTTCTAAAATATTTCTTTAGTGTTTTTATTTCACTTGAATTTTTGTTTGGGCCTTTGCGTTTTATCAATTTTATCGAACTCTTCTCATTTCCCTTAAGTTTCTCCAAACTCACTCGAGTTTTACTGAAATGGATGCATTTTTTTCAATTCATTTGAATTCTCTTGGATTCAACTTGAATGGTTTGAAGTCTTATGAATCGAATTCTTTTTAATTATTTCAAACTCAAAAGAACGTTAGTAAATTAGGCTCTAGCCCAGAGAGTAATAAATTAAAAACTTTTACATTTAAATTCCAAATTGTTTTATTCCAATTATAAAATATTCGGCACTGTTTATTTTAATGGAATTTTCCGTATAATTGAATGGTCAAGTATAATTTATCAACATTCCAATTTGTCAATAATCTCAATTATTTGAATACGTATTTTGGATAATTTCTTAAAACATTTTTTTCTCAGAAATGAAGTATCCAACCAATTCTTCAAATACTATTTAGTATTTGAGGCAGTATTAGAAAATATCTGAGCTGAAACTCTTGCAACTATCTCATTATAAAATACAATAAGGATTAGGCAATCGAAACTTAGATTAAAATGTCCATGTATTGTGTAATTTCTAACACTTTAATCTGGTTTCGGATAAAATGTAATGTTCTTCGTAATGATATAATTATATCATGTCAACCGACGACAGTAGATAAGCAGTGATTCTCAACTTGTCGAGTCTCGGACGTTAAGTTCGGACGGGCGCGGTTAGCGCTCGGATAGGTGGCCATACGTGATTTTCGCTCAGTCATGTTTTTTTACTGCGTTTAACTACTGTCGAGCTGGAGGTTTAACGCCGATGATGTGTGTCGATACTCAATGATATCGAATGTCTACATCCAAACTCGACTGTCTGTAACCAGTTGTGCTGAGGAAAGGTTTTCTGCAGTTTTCCTCTCCCTTGGTCAGAATTCCAAGCAAATTCGAGCACTTCTGATAAAAATTTGGCTGCAGACGACAGGGGATATTTAATAAGAATTAGCTCTATTTCTCGTGGAGTCGAATCGAGAAATTGTAATATCGACATTTTCGTTATGACCAATTATTTTTATCGATTATAAATGGCACACAGAAAAAACAGAAGATAAACTTTACATCGATTTCCGAAGAAAGATTCTTTATATGAGGAAACTTTCTTCGGTCTTAGCAGCCATCAAATATCAAAAACTCCAATTGTAATTCATAATTAAAAAAAAACTCCTATTAGTCTTTAAAGTTTCGACCATGGTTGTTGGTCTTCTTCAGGAAGGAATAATGAAATTGTCTGTTAAAAAGTCATAATCACAATTAGTCAATCATTCGGAGGTCAAAATAATGCAACATTTTGAAAAAAATAGTCAATCATTCGGAGGTCAGATAATGCACGTTTCATAAAATTGAAGATACTTGTTGGAGTCTCAAAAAATAATGAGAACTCCAATTATGAACAATGAGACAATTATGAATCTTAAAACAATGAGACAAACATGTGGTTGAACTGCAGAACGACAGATAAGACACTATATTTCTTTGCAACAAAAATTAACTTCACAGGATAAACTTTACACCAATATCGGTTAAACTTTCTTTTGTTTTTCCATGACGAACACATGTATTTTGAAAGACGCGAAGTTGGCTAAACAAAACTTTATCGCTCTGAAAAATTTCCTGCAACAAATTTTATTCATAGTTTTTTCTGTGCAATTGTACGTATTTTAGCATGAATAGGTTCTTGTCAAAATTACACCTCTTGATTATAACAAGTATATAATATTCTGAATATTTATTATTTTAGAGCTTTTCGAAACCTGTTAATTATAGAGCATTAATAATTTTGGGTTTTTAATCAAGAAAATCGTCACAAAGTCTTTTTATACCTTTTTAAATTTCAACTCTATATTTAATATGTCTTATTTAATTATCGAATCATCAGCATTCTATTTTTCGAGTGTTATTCTTACATATTACGTCCAAGCAAGGGCAGTATTATCAGAGGTAAGCCTTACACTGTTATCTCATCTAATCATTAAGTAATTTTCTGCTTCATTTGAATTTTTAGAGTTTTTAGGGTTGTTTCACCTAGAAGCATTTGGCTATATCGAGATTACGACATCTACCTGATTCCCCGAATTGAATGCATTAATAATAAACTACGTGAAAATTGTTAGGTTCGTGACCGTAAAGCGACCGGGTACAAAACCGTGTTGGCGTTCTGATAGAACAGGTCTTATCGGGGATAAAATGAAGCCCGCCAGACATGATTCTACAATTTTAGAGAAATTGTTGATGATTGCAATAGGACGATGGTTTTTTAAATCTGCTCTATTACCGGGTTTATGAGCTGGGCAGATTTTAGCTTGTTTCCAAATTTGAGGGTAGATCCCTTTATCAAGAACTAGATTCAAAATAAAACAGAGTGGATTTGCTAAGGAATCTGCTCATGAGCATACAGGAGAGTATACGTATATTATGCACATGCTTCAAGAATTTGCTCTGAAGTAAAGAAATATTTTAGACACTTTTTTTCTATACCAAATTATAGAGTTTAAGCTACAGAAGCAACGCTTTGGAGTTATTTGTATTACGTTTCATGATTTTACTTTAATTCACAAAAATAGGGCATTATCAAAATTATGAGAATTTTTTTTAATAAATTGATGAATTTTAATTACAAGTTTTATTAAATGTCAACGAGAATTATAATATTTTCTAATTCGAGAAGAATAAAGAAGATGCAGGATTTTTAAAATTTTCTAAAATTGCATTAGTTTTTTTAGAGCTGTAAACATCTATTGAGGAAAGGATATAACAATGGAAAAAATGAAAAATATGAAAGTTTAGTAAAAAACGCAACTGTGTATCATTTTTTACTTTACAGAGAAGTAAGACAAACGAGGAAATAACAATATTGTGAAACTTTATAAATAGGCTATGTCACATGTATACCGAAGCAATTTATTGGTTTCAAATGAAAAAAGAATTATTTACACAGAAAATAATCTTTTTCACCTTCACTGTTAGGAAAGACTTCAAAAATGCAATAGTTTTTAATGTACGTTTCAGAAGTTTTTTCATGTGCGTACATTCAATCTACGCCAGGGGTTAATTATTACTTGGATTTTTGGTGTACACTAGATTGCAAAAAATTCATATAAAATCATTATATAGGAAAAAATATAGGATGATCAAAATCAGAATACATAAATATACAAATATTGAATAAAATAATGTGAAACGTAGAGAAACTACAAAGAAACGATTCATTTCACACAATTCAGGATCTCACATAAAATTAAAGAAAAATAGCGATTCTACCGAAACAACCTTTACACCGTAAAAATCTGTAAATTCCCTTAATATCATTTAAATCTTTTAAAACTGAACTACAATTCTTATCAAGAGCTTCTGAAATCTCTTGAATTCCGTTGATACCTTTAAAAATATTTTTAAGTTCGCTAGAAAAACCGTAAAATTCTTAGAAAGCTTTCGAAAGCCCTTGGAATCATTGGATATTTAATAAAATCCTTTCAATTTTGTGACATTTCTTGAAATACCTTAAAATTGCTTGAAATCTATGGAATTGTCAAGAATTCTCAAAATTCAATGAGATATCATTTATTTTCCAAATTTATCTAGAAATCGCTTCAAAGCTTTGAAAATCCTACAAAATTCTTTGAAATCCCTTGACTTATTTTACACCTCTTTAAATCCTGTAGAATCCCTTGGAAAACGTTAATATCCATTTAAAAAGGAATGAATCATTTAAAAGTCCTATTATATGATTTAAATTTCACTTATTCATTGAAGTTCTCTGAAAAAACCATTTAAATCCCTAGAAATCTTTTAAAACCTTTTGGATATTTGATGAAATACTTTAATCTTTTTGAAATTTCTTGAAAAATATATTAAAGTCCCTTGGAATATTTGGGAATCCTACAAAATTCTTTAATATTCCTCGTTTTTATATCTCTTGAAATTCTTTAGAATCCCAAAAATGCCTTGAAATCTTTGGAAAAAAGGTAAAAACCCAGTTCAAAAAGTATAAATAATTTAGAAGCCCTTAAGTATAAATATAAATTAAACTCATTTATTAAATTTCTCTTTAAAAACCCCATTTAAATGCACAGAAATCTTTCAAATTCCTTGAAATACTTGGAGATTTAATCAAATCTTTAGATCTTGTGAAATTCTTTTTAATACCTTAAAATCGCTTGAATTCTTTGGAACCGCTAGGAATCCCTTGAAATTTCATTTCAATTAATTTATTTTTTCAAGTTCACTAGAAATCTCTTGAAATCTTTGAAAATCCTACAAAATTCTTTGAAAGCCCTGGACTTCTTAAAAAACGTAAACTTCCTCTAAAATCCCTTAAAATGTTTCGAAATTCCTTGAAATTCGTGGAAATATTTTTAATCTCTTGAAAACCGATTAAATATTTTAAAATTAGTAACAATATTCAGAAATATAATAACATTTTTCTAAAACCCTTAAAATCCGTGAAATTTCTTGAAATATTTTAAAATTTCCTGCAATTTGAAAATCGATAGGAATCTCTTCAAATTGAACTTAATTTAATTTCCAAGGTCTCTACTTTTTGTATAAACTTTTTCAATATTTTAATATTTTGTATTTCTATACTAATTTTCCTATCATAATTCTCTATAGTGATTTTTCAAGAATCGCGAAAAAGTTATAAGAAATTCATGATAGGAAAATCATTATAGACATACACCTAATTTTCTACAATATTTTCGAGTAAAGGGCGATTATACGGTATTGTAAAAGATTTCATGGGATTGCATGAGATTGCATAAGATTGCTGACAGAGTGTTCACCAGATTGCAGGAGTAATTTAATATTTAAATTCAAAATTTTTAAAATAAAGCCCCTCGAATTTACCGTATTTTACATTAATTTTAATGTATATCCACGTGAAATCTAATGTGAATTACATTAAATTTAATGTACGCAAATGAAAAAAAACTTCCAATGCGTACATTTGAGCTCCTCGATGGAAGCTGACAAATTACAACATAATACGGGTAATTGTGTAAATGATGACTTCGCATGTTGGTCTTTATTTTTTCCACTACAAAATAAAAATCATTTCATGGAATACAAATATGTATCTCAAAAAGTTGAATCAATCTCATGAATACAATATAGATAACTATATGTGTTCTCCAATAAAATAGATATTCTGGCATATTTATTATTGTGACACTCACTGTAAGGCAATGCAGATCTCGATTGATAGTCTGCTCTTCGTCTTCGCAATATTTCTCAATTCCATTGGTAAATATAATTATATAAGAGCATACCTACAATTATTTTAAGTCCCTTTGTCATTATTATTTGTTTGAAATTTGATTTTCAAAGTGCTAAAGTTTGGAAAAATAGAACATTAACATGCATCATTAGTTCGAGAACAACAAATTGTATCTTCTGAGGTAAGTTTTACCCTGAAAATGGCAAACGATTTTGAAAAAATTTTTATTTCTTAAAAGTTTAAAAAAATTGAAATTATAATACGTCTAGCCTTCACGAAAAATGAAGATAGTCGGAAAAGGGGATGGACTATTCGCCCCGAATTTTTCGAGACGACTAGCCAACAATATAAAAAATACTTGACTGCTCATCATGAATTTTGGAACAACGAGACGTTCGAAATTTTTATTTTATTAATTTTTTCAATAATTTTTAATGATTGTTACTCAACCTGAAAGATATCGATGGGCAATTGTTAATGAGATATTAGAATGAAACAAATTCTATATATAAATGCAAAATTTCGACAACTTTGATTGCGCAAACAGTATTCTTTCACGTAAAATTATTGCTAGAGACATACTGAATAGTTTAAAGTTAAAACGCGCTAACTCTGAACAATACCTATCCTTTTTATAAACGATTATTATAAAAAAATGTATACTGTAGCAATTTTTATTCATAAGAGCACAGTTTATTTTGCAAACAAGTTTTTATCACGCATGCACGGAATATACCATACTCCACAGGGTATGGTTCCGTGCATTCATTTAGAAAAATAGTACGTGCAACCAAAGATATTATAATATCTTTGGTGCAACTCGCGTGGTAAAGTTCCATATCCCGCCACGTGGGCGCTAATGGCGAACTTGCTTTACAGTGCGCAATATGGAACTATACCAAAGAAATATCTTCGACTATACCTCTACTCGTTACACAATGTACTAATTAATAAACTCCTGGTGCGTAATTTTTAGTTTAACTTAACCAGCGTTTAACAAAATTTATTATTTGTATATTCATTTTTGTTATAGATGAATGCACAATTTAGCTCTTTTTGAACACAAAAGCACCATTTCAATTTTGATTGTTTTATTATTTCATTTATTTATTATTATTTCAATTAATATTGAAATTTGAGTTTAAATTGAAATTAATTCATATATTATAATATATTGTATATATAATATATATATATATATATATATATTCTATGCATCAATCCAGAGTTTATTTGTAACCTTCCAAAGACAATACTCCTACCTATTACATATGTTTTCAATCTTCAAAATTTGCGCAACTGATTCAACAATTATGTGATTTAAGCACTAGAAGATGTTTGGTTTGTCAGTGACAGCTCTTCTCGAGGACGCGTCTCGAGAAATAGTGTAACGACCACGAAATTACAAATATTTATTAATTTGATATCGAAATGAAATCTGGTCTCTTGTGCATATTTTTATGCACCGAAATCAGAGCATAAAAAAAATTCAAAAATCAAAATTATATTTCCAAATAACATCCTTTCTGGTTCATTAGAGACAATTACATAAAAAGGAAAAAAGGGAGAGAAAAAGGAAAGAGTCAACCAAAACCCACCTCTCACTCTTTCCTTATCCTTTCGGCTAAGTTGATTTTCATTTGCCTCAAAATTAATCTTTTTGCGGCAAAAAGTATCCTCATACGAGAATGTTATATTTCTCCAAAATTAAAAGTTATTATCTTATGGATAATTTCAATTACTTCTAGACTTGAAGTTGGATACTGTTGTTATCACTTCTGGTTGAATTTAGACGTCAAAAATTTTGTAAAAAACATAGCATACATACGAAAAAAGACCTAATATTGTAATTAGAATCTAATACTTTTAAAGTGGAAAACTAAATCATTGAAAAAAAGGTCTGGAAGTTATTCCAATAAAAATGCACGACGCAAACCCTAACATTGTATATGAATATGAACCGGTAATCAGAGAACGTATTACTGATAGCAATATCATAAATGTTTCTCTTCTTTTGAAAAGAACTTGTTTCCCGTGACGTGAGATAAACGTCATCAATGATATTTTGCATAAGCTTCTTTCCCTAATTATGACATGATTATCAGATCTCGGTGTTGCCAGGGAAGCACCTATGAAAAATTCCGAAAAGGCTTATTTTCTCAAAAACCTGACATGATATGGACCAAATCTGACACCAGATTCGGTTTCCACGACCCCAAAAACATCTAGGTATGATGGTCTAGTTCAGTCACTATGCCACTTTTTGCACCTATGTTATGATTTTGTATTAAAAACATCTAATATCCATGTCTCTAGATAGATAAACGTTTATTTTTCAGCCTGCTGGCCTTAAACAATTGACTTGGTTACACATCCATTTTTACAGAATTTTCTTGAAACTAACCCTTAAAAACTAACAACCATCCATTCCTTATCTCTAAGCCGCACGCTCTTATCGCCTTGCCTTCCTCGCTTCGCCTCGCTCGCATGTCCCTACTTTTTCGCATTGCCTCTCTTGCCAACCTCTGTTTTCGCTCTAATACCTAATACTTATCTACTATTTACAATATTTACATGTTACTTATATCTACTTTCTCTCCTATTTACAATCTTTCCGTCTCCATTCCTCTTCCTCCTTCCTTCTCTTCATCTCCGTCTTACCCAACACTCCCTTCACCTATGCTACTGCCCTTTTTTCCCCCTTTTCATGCAGCAATACCTCCATGCTTATCTCACTTCTTTCCACCTCCACGCACTCCTCCAACCAGTGCTCCACTCTTGCATTCACCTTTCCACACAGTTCACACATCCTCTTCTTCTGAGAGAGCCAGAACCTATTGAAACCCTCCATACGCCCACACCTCATCCTCGCTATAAGCTCCTGACTTCCTTTCTCCCCTTTCTCACATAAATATTGCGCTCTTGCCCTTGACACAATCCACACATAGTTCCCGTTAAATCTTGACTGTCTTATTCTCTCTTCCCCTTCTGTCTTCTCTCTCTCCATGCCGTTTTGCTTAAGCAAGTCATAAACCTTCCTTCCTTCCTCGTGCATCCTTCTCACTTCATCCATCTGCAGTCCATTCATTCTAAAGTACCTTTCCCTCTCAGCCTCCATCTTCCCACCCCCTCCCCTGTTCTCCTTCTCCCACCAACACTCCGTAACCAGCCTGCTTCCCCCCTCTTCCAAAAATTTCTCCTCATATTTACACGCCCGGCTCCCTGCTAGAATTCCTACACTCGTTCTCCCCATCTCCCTCCTCACAATATAATTAGGCGTGTTCCTTGCCAACCCCTGGGTCCACTTTACATACCTCTCCTGCTTTCTATTTACCTCTTCACTTTCCTTCCACCCCCACACCTCTACCCCATACAATAGCACACTCATCACTAGTGAATCAAAAAATTTCATTGTCCTTCCAAAACCATCTGCGAATAACTTCTTTCCCAACCCCCACACCTGCCTTATCACCACATTTGCCCTCCTCACTCTCTCTTTTATGTGACCATCCACTCCCCCATTCCTCCGAAACACGAAGCCCAGGTGCACAAACTCCTGCACCTCCTTTCCCTTCCACTTCCACGCCCTTCCCTTGTCCCTTCCCCCACCTTCTCTGAACACCATAACCTTGGACTTTTCCGCATTCAGCTCTAACCCCTTTTTATCCAGGTATCTTCTCAACCTCTTCATCATCTCCTTTAAGGCCTCCTCGCTCCTTGCCAGCAACACTATGTCATCTGCATACGCTAGTGACCAAATTCTAACCCCTCCTATCCTGACCGTATTCATTAGCTTAATCCCTCTATAATTTTCCTGCCTATCTCTATCCCCTTTCTTATACAGTGGCACTATGAACCCTTCCCTCCACCCTCCTGGGAATCCCTCGTCCCTCCATACTTTCTTCACTACCTCTTTCAGCCTCCCCCTAATCTCTTGTGTACTGAACAGCCATGCTTCGTTCTCTACCCCATCCAGCCCTGCTGCTTTTGACCTTTTCAACTTCCTTACCTGCTTCTCTATCTCCTCGTCATTCAACTCCTCCATCTCTGCCTCCCCCGTTCTTCTACTTCCCCCCTCCGTCTTCCTTGAATCTGAGCCCTGGAAAGATTCTTTGAAAAATTCCCTCCACTCCTCACTGCCTATCTTCTCACTGACCCCCACCCTACGCTTCCCAAACCTATTTATTATCTTCCAGACGGTCCTCTGTGTCTTAACATTTGCCACTTCTTATACTTCCTCTTCACCTTCCTTTTCATCTTTTTACATTCCCTATCCCACCACGGCTTCACCATTCCTTTCTTCTTCTTTCTAAATACCTTCTTTTGCACACACCCTTTCACCTTCTCTGTCAGATCCTCCCATATCTCTTCCGCCGACTCCCCTCCAAAGCGTACATTTCCTAGCTGCTCCTGATACTTCTCTATCGCCTCCCTCATCCAGGTCACCCTCTCCCCTATCGAGACTTCTTCCCCGCCTTGTCTTCGGCCACCCTCACCACTTATCCACAGACTTAATGGCTGATGGTCTGATTCCACCCTCCCCTCTACTGCGAATTTTTCCGTCTCCTCCCATCCTTGCATATCCATTACCACATAGTCTATCACCGATACCCCCACCTTACTTACATATGTGTATTCTCCCTCTTCGTACCCATTTGCCATACCATTCGCCACTGCCCACCCTCTATTGTCCATCCAGTCCCTTAGAATCTCCCCTTCCTTATATCCATGTCTCTATTAAGGGTAATTCAACATGGAATTCCATAAGCTTTTCAATGATTTTTTTAAACAGCTTCACGCTCCATTTTTGAAAGAGTAATCAAATTTCAAAGTCAGCAGTGATTTTTAGTATCACTCGCGCTAGTCGGTTGGCAAATGGCTTAAGCTGGCAAAGACTGGTCGTTTTACCTTATTTACTAACTCCATTGTTGGAGATTGCTTATCACCTGTTAAAAATATATTCATTTATTTAGGGCTGCATTTATCAATTTAAAAAAATGTATAGAAAGAAAAACGTGACAAATAAAAAAAGTATAATAAAATAACTGGTTTCTGTAGCCTTTTATTCAAACGTTTTAGGAAGATAATATTGGTAATATTATGCAGCTTTTAAGAAGGCTACGCCAACTCTGCGCAAACATAACGTATAACAATCTATTTAATTAAAATTAAGATAATAAAATAATTTACGTATTATATCCTTTCCACCTTCACTTTTCAGAAAGACTTGAAGATTTAGTCATTTTTAGTTTACATAATGGCAGATTTCCCATTCGTGTACATTGAACTTGAAGTATTTTGCATTCAATTTTCCTAAAATTGAAATATATAGATTTTCATTACGCAATGAGTTACTTTATGAAATAGAAATACGAGGTGTGACAATTAAGTAATGAGACTGATTCCATAAAAACCGTATATTTAAAAATTATTCTACAACTCGGCCATCTCCTTCAAAGTAGTCCCCTTGGGCAGCTATACAACGATCCCAGCGCGTTTTCCACGCTTCGTAACATTTCTGGAACGCTTCAACTGAGATGTCCGCGAGTACCCTCGTCACGGCCGCCTGGATGTCCGTAATCGACTCAAAATGGGTTCCTTTGACCACCGATTTTGTTCTAGGGAACAGAAAAAAGTCTCAGGGTGACATATCGGGCGAATAAGGCGGCTGTTGCAACACGGCGATCCCTTTAGAGGCCAAATACTGAGACACGCTGAGGGCGGTGTGGCACGGCGCGTTGCCGTGATGAAGGATTCAGTTACGAGCAATTTCTGGGCGCACCCTGTTGACTCGTTTTCGCAATCTTTCGAGTACTTGGCGATAGTAGACTTGATTTACTATTGGGGTTTCGCCCAATCTGGCGCAAAAGTTTATCGCGACGCGCTGCTCTTGATTTCGTTTCTCCATTGTAGTGACGAGCACCAACACACGTCTACTCAACACGACACAGCAGGCGAACTAAACAAGCTAGAGCGATGGTAAATATATCAATGGAGGGGGGAGGGACACCGGGGAAGGGGAAGGGAATTTCAAGGTCGCAGGTTTACCATAAGCGCGGCAATAAAATCAGTCTCATTACTTAATTGTCACACCTCGTATGTATATAAAAAATTAAGATTCATGTGACGACTGAGATAATGATAACTATATGTAATGAAAGATCTTGTAACAATAATCGTCAAAGTGGCACTTGAGGTTCACGAAATGAACATCGCCATTAGTGGTCTGCTCTTCGTCTTTGCGATTTTTTTAAATTCTATTGGTAAGTATAGTACTGTAATATCGTATCTATCATTTAAAGTCTTAATCTGACTGGATTGGATTAAATTTTCCATTCTAAAAATAAAGTTTCCATCGATTTTATGATGCACTCAAATGTGACATTTTTCTACACTTTTGAACTTTGAAAATCAAATTTACAATAAAAAAATAAATGATGTTATAAGTTTTTTCGATAAATAAGTCCTCGAAACCTGTCTATTTATTATAATTAAGTTTAAAAACTTAAGCAGCATGGCTGCAACCGATATGAAGTAAGATGTAATTACTCCCAAATTAAAATTTCTTTATATACACAGTGTACAAAAAGTATTATTGAAAAAAATACTAAACCGATTTTAACACAGAAAAAACAAAAGATAAAGTTGATGTAGATTTCAAGTGGAATATTCGCTGTATCAAAAATTAACCTTGCCGATTAAACTTGACGTCAAGCGAACCCGATTTCGCGTTTTGAAACTTCCCTCGGTAAGCTTTCACCTTATTTTTATTCGAAACGTAGCGAGAATTAGGACACCAGTGCTATCTACCACCATCATCATGTAAAGCTCCTCACCTGGGCCCATTAGTATCCAAGTTCTTGTGTTTCAAGCGTCATTGACTCCATTGACACTCTTCCTCATGCATTTCTATTTATCGCTATTTGTCGCCATACTTTTCTGTCCTGGCACACCCCTTTAGCTTCATTTACGTTCATGTGTTTCTTCATGCAAGCCATTGTATTGCTGTGGCTTTTTATATATTTTCGATTTGGAGTGTCCTTCACGCATTTCCACTATTCTTTCCTTGGCCTGCCTTTAAGTACGCTACCATTTCCTTTACCCGAATAAACTTGTTTCGTCAGTCATTCTTTTTTCATTCTCGATACATGCCGAAACAATCTCAAGAAATTTATGCCGTTCTTGTCAAACAGTGTATCCCCTACACCACATTCTTTGAGGACCCTCTCATTACTGACTTTGTCAATTAGCTTTTTACCGCAAACATTGCTCAGGAATTGCATTCCAATCGCGTTAATTTTACTCTTATACTTTTCTTGGTAAGTCCAGGTCTGGCTACCTTACAGCACAGTGGGTGCAAGTATAGAATCATATATAGCAATTTTAGCTTTATTTAATATATTTTTACATCTAGCAATGTATCATATCCTGCCTAAAACCTTCATATCCTTGTTCATACGCCTAGCTATCTCTTCATCAATCTTTCAGTCAGTAGTAAATAGACTATCAAGATACACGTACTTATCACTTTCCTATCCTCTCTTCGATTGACTCTGACCTAACAACCTTATCATCTGCGAAAGCTAACTCACGTACCCTCACTGTATCGAGATCCACAACTTCTTCATCGAAGAGGGGCATTCTTAGACACTTATCCTTGAATAATGAACAGTCAAGAGGACTTTACGCATCCTTTCCTAAAACGTTGCTTAATATCGAACCAGTCGCTCAGTTGTCCACTTATCCTCACTCTCGCTTTGCTACCTGTATATATACAGCAATATATATATATATATATTGCTTTTATTGCTTTCAGAATCCATCCATTGATTCCGTTCTCTTTTAGGATTTCCCAAAGTTCACTTCTATCTACTCTATCAGATGGGTTTTCCAGATCATCAAATGCACAGAAAACTTTTTTACTTATCCTCAAACTTTTTCCTGTGATCTGGCTCGAACTACACTTGTTCCTCGCATGAATCCACATTAGACCTCCCAGATAATTTCTTCTGTTATTGTTATCACCCTATTAATAATTATTTTTGAAAATATTTTGTTTACTGTACTTAACAAGCTGATACCTTTGTAATTATTGCAGTTGCTTTTATCTCCTCTCTTTTGTATATTGAGACGATGATCGCCTTTTTCCAGACATCTGGAACTTCCTCCATCTCGTTACATAAGCTTATCAACTCGCACAGCGAGTGAGGTATATATTCGCTTCCATATTTAATCATTTCAGCGTGAATACCATATATATCAGGAGCCTTATCATTCTTTAAGGTCTTCATGATATTCCTAACCTCAGAGACGCTAATTCTTTCAACCAGATTTTTCGATGTATCGTCATCTTTGTCACAGCTGTGCTGCTCTATAGCGTTACCTCCTAATACTTTCTTTTATTGGACCCTACGACCATCTATTACTTCGTCCGCATCATAGACTATTTCACCCTTGCTAGTCCTTATTCCGACTAAGTCTGTCCTATTACTTCCTTTCCTGTTGTCCTTGCGCAATTGCCCAAAAAAAATTTCTTATTTCCTCCGAAACCATATTGTATTTTCCTCTTTCCTTCCGCTTTGATTTTATCCTCGCTCTTCTTAAACAGTATCTTTATTTTTCTGTTCTTGTCCCTGTAATCATTTTCTAGTCTGATTGTATCCTGATCGTCAAGACCTGTAGTAATCAACTTTCTTGGATACGCTTGTTTCTTTCTGTTCACGGCTACGCAGATTTCATTATTCTATCAAGCATCCCCAGCCATTCTTCCTACAACCGCAATGCCAAACGATTTAGTTGAACTCTCAATAGTGATTTCCCGGAACATTGTACATGCGCCCTCTATAATATTTATTGTTCGTTTTTCTGGTTTCTGTTAATTCTCTATCTTGTTTCGCGTCTGTTTTATCTTTCCAGTTCTCTTTCTTCTTCATCCTTGACGTGAGTTGATTTTTGAAACTAATTGTAAGAGGTAATGATCCGTTTTACATTGAGAACCTCTCGTTATCCTTGTATCACTTACTAGCTCTCTCAGTCTCTCATCTGCAATAGCAAAGTTCATCATACTGTGGCTATCGCCTCTGCACTAGGTGTACAAGTGGATCATTTCATCCCTAAACCAAGTATTTGTAATAAACAAGCCATTTTCGAAACATAAGCTAAACAATCTGTTTCTGTTAGCATTTGTTTTTGGATCTCCAAAATCACCTTCAACCCTTTCCTTACCATCGCGTTGGAGTTCAAGCCAACCATTCATGTCTCCTAGTAGAATGATTCTCTCCCCAAGATCGCAAGTTCCCATAGTCTAATTTAATGGGTCCCATAAGGCATCTTTCCACTCATTTCTTTCACCACCAACTAGGGCGTAACACGCTATGATAAATAGTCTTCTGATTTTTAAAAATTCATTTTAACCCACAATAATCTGAGAGATACAAATGTGTGCCCCTTTACATGCAGTTTTTCTCTCTCACTCATGATCAGACTGACTCCTTGGCAACCATGTGATTCGCTATCAACTCCCGACCATAGTTCGAGTCCGTGCATTAACTTCATGTTTTCTATTATTCTACTACCGCATCTCTTTTTCTTCATTTCAGATATACATAAATAGGCTAAGCCATTCCAGAGACGATTTATTAGCAAGAACAATATTCTATTTGTGTTTTTGTTTACTTTTTTGTTTTCTTTTGTCACAGCTGATCACGTGATGCAGTAGATGACGTCAGAATTATTTTCATAACCTCGGTGAACATTTCGGGGAAATACGGTCGATTCCAAACCGTTCCCAAATTTAAGCCTGCAACACATTTTATCTTTTTTTTTCTGGGAAACTTTATCTTGGAATTCTGAAATTTTTTCCTGGCTGTGCAGAAATTACCCGGATTGGCGCTAGCTCGACGTGAAACGCTAAACTATATGTAGGTCCGGTCAGATAGACAAAATATTTATTATTTAATTCGGAAGATGGCGTTGAACACAAAAAAAACTGGGGCTTCTATTAGAACCAATTTTTGGTTCCTAAGGAGCTGCAACAAAAAGGAACCCAAAACAATGAATTTTTTTCAAAGGAGACTCCCAATTCGACATTTTATCTAATTAGCCACACAACTTTTACGATAAATCACATATATGTAATAGAACTCTCTCAATTATAATTTAAGGAAGATAATCAAAGTGCTAGATATTATCGCGATTGGAATAGATATAACGACTTAATAAATATCATTTGCAGGTTATTTATCAAACTTGTAAACATAAAGGCATATTCACATGCAAGAAACTTTTCGTCTCAAGTCGTCGGTCGACAAATTCTGTAAATCCCTAACTTATTAACCCCACTTGGGAAGCGGTTGTATTGTAAATGAACCTGCATGTTTTCCTATTCAAGTTTTTTCCAAAGAATCCCATTTGGGTCTCTACAGTTTTCTGTTGCAGTTCAAGTTCTAAAAGATACCACTTTTTATTTGAACTGCAACTTTAGTGGACTCCCAGTTTTTTCTGTAAAATTCTCAATTCGCGATGCCAGTTCCAGGCGTGGTTCAGCGTTTCAAGCCAAGCTAGCGCTTTGTTATAGTGCCAATACTCCTAGCTTGTGGCACAGGAAATGTTTCTACGCAGGTATTTCTTCTTGCAGATTTAAGTGCAACGGCTGACTTTACAAGGATGTCGGTTCCTGTATCATATGCTTTTCATGGAGTTTATTTATATGGAGACAAAGATGGTCACCTTCATCGACTAAAGACAACCGATCGTTATGATGTAGCAAGAAATAAATTTTATATAATTGGAATACTTTTCAAAAATAGTGACGATCTTCATCCAATATTTGATAGTGACAAGGACCAGATTTTCCTCACTCCATTCGGAGTCAAAAAATTGACACCACTATTGCAGATACAATATGAACATTTATTTGTGGACTATCGCTGCCCTACGCCCTCGCCGCCAACTTCACCCACAAATTCGCCTATGCCACCATACCCGTGCGATGTTTTACCTGTTTCACCTAATCCGAGGCCTACTAAGAGACCCAGACATTCATTATAGGCAGTACAATTGCAAAATGGGATAGTTTCATATTCTTTTTTTTCTTGTGTTTTTTAATCATTGTGGGAAAATGAGGCATTGCTGATTGCGCAGAATAGAGGAAGTCAAGATCAACTAATCAGCACTCAAAGAAAGCAAATCAGGATTGACTGAAACGTTTTTTTTTTTTTTCGGAATGTGACATGCCAAGATCACAGATGTTTGAGCAGGGGTTTTCGATAATTTAAAAAAATTGGTGAGATGATTCATATTGCATTTTTGCAATGTACTACAATTTTGAGTACTGTATACAGTATTTAGGATAAATATCCTTAATTCATGAAACTACCCCATTATAAAATACAATATCATACAGTTGAAAATTAGATAAAATTTTTCACGTGTTGTCAAATTTCTGACACTTTATTTTGGCTTTGAATTAAATATGATATACTTTGTGATAAAAACATTATATCAAGGCAAATAAATAAATGGGTTTGTTGCATCAATGAGCTTATCCAATACAATCCATAATTAATAACCCTACCTATGACATGTGTCTTTACCTTGTCATTCTGATATTGTTAAATTTTAGTAATTTCAATTTCAAATAGTTTAATTTCTGAAGTTCCTGACTAAAAATGTTGAACCGTCTGAAGACTTCTCTTTAAACATTTGCCATTCTTGTAGACTTTATTGATTAATAAAATTGATCAATATTAAACTTATGGTGTGGATATTTTCTTTACTCAATAGAACTTTTCTTTCCATGATTTCAGAAACTGTGCCAATGCAAAGAAGCAGTTTCTATAAAATATCAATTTCGCATATCCTTAAAATGTCAAATTTCGATATTTGTTGTCAAGAAGATTTCATTGGTTTCGTGATGCCTTCACATAGAATATCTTTTCAGAATGTAAAAATAAGAAAATCCAACTATCTTTAGTTGAAAGGTAACAATTCTACTGTTTTCTTGAAAATTCGTCTTTTTCATATAAAATTGGTCCTTTTTAATATAATGTTCATATTTGGGTAGCAAAATCGTCCTCTTTGTTGAAAGTGAACTCTTTTTTATTGAAAAGTCTACTATCATATTTCTGGGCCAAAATTCATTTCTTTTGGTTACAAATTCTACTATTTGGTTACAAAAAATAATTATTCTATCGAAAATTCAACGATTTTGTTTAAAAATCATATTTTTTTATTAAAAATTTATCGTTAATGGTTAAAAGTGAATTTTTTCTAATTGAAAAGTCTACTATTATAGTTCTGGTCCCGAATTCATCTCTTCTGGTTATAAATTCTACCATTTGGTCGAAAATTCAATTATTTTCATGAAAATTCAACGATTTTGTTAAAAAATCATATTTTTTGGTTGAAAATTTATGTTTTATGATTGAAAGTAAATTTTTTTATAATTTAAAAGTCTACTATTATATTCCTGGTCCAGAAAAATGTATACAACTTGGTTGAAAATTTAATTATTGAGTTGAAAATTATCTGTTTTGTTGAACATTTGTCTTCCTGGATATAAAATTCGTTCTTTTGGCTTGTAAATTCATCTTTTGGTAGAAAAATAATCTTGTTGGGTTGGAAATTCATCTTTCATCGTTAAAAGTTAATTTTTCAATTTAAAATGTTTAATATTATATCCCTTCATTGAAAATCAAACTATTTTGTTGAAAAGCCATCTTTCAGTTGGATATTCATCTATTGCGGTTGAAAGTTATTTTTGTTTGTTTCAATTGAAAAGTCTATTATTATATTTCTGATCCAGAATTCATCTCTTTTTGTTACAATTTCTACTATTTGGTTGAAAATGTAAATATTTTTAAGTTCGTTCTTTTTAATCGAAAATATTCGTCTTTCTGGATATGAAATTCGTTATTTTGTATTGCAAATTCATCTTTTGGTGAAAACATAATTTTTTTTGGTTGAAAATTCATCTTTTATGGTTGAAAGTTAATTTTTTCAATTGAAAAGTCTATTTTCATATTTATGGTCCCAAAATTCATTCTTTTTAGTCAAAAACTCTACTATTTGGTTCAAAATGTGATCATATTGTTGACAATTTCACTGTTTGGTTGAAAATTCATCTTTCATGGTTGATAATTCAACTTTCTTCTAAAAGATTGATTTTTTTGACTTGAAAATTCAACTATTTGTTTTAAAAAGCAAGTGTTTTAAAAAGCAAGTGTTTTAAAAAGCAAGT
>CAKNXH010001301.1:69986-149809 GCA_932178445.1 Andricus quercusramuli
TTTTAAAAAGCAAGTGTTTTAAAAAGCAAGTGTTTTAAAAAGCAAGTATTTTTGGTTGAAGTTCAGTCTTATTTGTTTGAAAATTCGTTTATTTGGTTCAAAATTGCACTTTTTTGTTGAAAATTCTTCTTATATGCTTGAAAGTTTAATTCTTTGGTTGTAGAAGCGATTTTTTGGTTGAAAATTCATTTTTTTCATTTCAAAATTCATCTTTTTAGGTTTTAAAGTTAAATTTTTTCTTAAACATTCGACTTTTGAGCTATAAAACCAAATCTTTTATGGGAAATTCATCTTTTTGGTAGCACATCCTACCACTTTGTTGAAAATGCAGTATATTTTAATTTGAATTCTTAGGAATATAGTACCTACAATAATTTTATTTTTGAAAATTTATTTTCCTATAATATATTATTGGAAACTCATCCTCTTTCCCCTGGTTTGAGAGCATGTTGGGCTGTGAAGTCAGAAATCACTTTTACAATAATTTACCTCGTATATTTTTGTAGTTATAAAATGCTTAATTCTTTTCGAAATTTATATGTTAAAGCACTTAGCATTGAACAATTATTAAAATAAAACTTCTTATGTGACGGGAGTGAATTTAAAAAAACGACCGACCGAACGAAAGGACTTTCTATAGTCCATACCTTCTCTCTCCATTCGCGTCTCCTGTTTGTGCGGCGATTTGCAATAATTTCTCTGAAGACTACTCTTCGATATCCCCACTACTGCCACGCTAAGCAAACCTGGATGTATATGCTCCCTCTCTCATTCTCTATCTGCACTCTCTACTATGCGATCTGCTCAAAACTCATGATGATTCAACACAAAAATTTTCAAATTCAATGAATCGCAGTTTCACTTCTACCGAATTGCCCCACAGCCACACACTCGTTTTTAAATATAAAAGCTTCAAAGAAAGCCGCGAGAAATGTAATTTTTGACTGAAGAAAATTGGCCAGTTGAGACGATTTTCTTGGATGTTTTAAGAATGTTATTGAATTAGGGGAACACTTGAGAGGAGGGTTGGAAAAGCTTTTATAAAAGCTGCCAAGGATTGCGGCGAGCGCTTTTTCTCCATCTCGTTTTCACTCTCCCTCGTTCTTAATCCCTTACCTTTGCCTCTCTATTTTCTTCTCCCCGGCATTGAAAATACTCGAAAGCCAGACTCAGTTTCTGGTTCTCGTTCTAGCCATGGTCCCTTCCCTCCCCATCATCACCTCCATTAGAAAACCACCCCTGCCAACTCCATAGCACATTACTTATGCTGTACACGCACCACATAGTAGACAGGTTAACGCGTGTGTCTGGAAATCACGTAGCCATATGCAGGGTGTTGCAAAGGCTATGGCAATGGTTGCTTCCCAGCTGCTATGTGAGGAATTTGCAAGAGGCACGTAAATCAAATACACCAAGCCTTCCGGAATGTGTCGAAAATCCACACATATATGAATAACAGAATTGTCAATAATCCTGGCAAACTGAACTCTGAAGGGATGAAAATTCAACAGTAGTCACTCCAAGGAAAACGTGAAAATAAAACTGCAGATAAGAGTTTTATTTTATCCAAGTTGGATTGCTTCAGTTTTACCATTTCGTCGTTTTACTATCGATGTCATTCAAGCAACGTAGGTCAGGGAAAACCTGGAAATCAGGGAATAGTCATTAAATTTTATTGGTCAGAGAAATTCAGGGAAAAGTCAGAGGCTACAGTTCAGGGAATACCTAGAAATCAGGAAGAAGAAAATTATATTTTTAATTAAAACATTTACTATTTGATAGAAAATTGAACAATTCTGTTAAAAAGTCGTTTTTTTGGGTTGAAAATGCATCTGTTTTATAAGAAATTTTATCTTTTCTAGTAGAAAATTCACATTTTTTTATAACAATACAACTGTCCGTTTGAAATTAAATATTCTTTGGTTGCCAATTCAACTTTCTTGTTGAAAATTCGTTTTGTTTAGTTGAATTCAATTGTTTCTGATTCAAAATTTGAATCTTTTGTAGCTGCAATATCTACTACAACATTATTTGTTGCTAATGCATTTTTTTGAAAATTGAACTGCTTATTTAAAGATTGAACCACTTTTTTAAAGAATAATTTTTTTGCTGAAAATTCATCATTTTAGTGAAGAATTCATATCTTCGGTTGATAATTAATTTTTTTCAACTAGAAATGTAACTTTTCCATTCTTGATAGAAAACTAATCTTCTTGGTTTGAAATTTCTTTTTTTTATTAAGAATGAAAACTTTTTCGTTTAAAATGAGCTTCTTTGTTGGAAATGTATCTTTTCGGGTTTAGAATTAATCTGTTTTACAGAAAAGTTGTGTTTGGCTTGAAAATTTAACAATTTGGATGAAAATTTATTTTCTCAAATGGAAAATATTTATTTGTTGGAAATTCGTACTTTTAGTTGGAAAATACATCATTTTAGTTGGAAATTAATTTTTATTGGTGCAAATTCGACTATTTCGTTTACTGAAACTGAACTTTTATATTTTTTATTGAAATTATGATTTTCAATTGGAAATTCAACTATTTCTCTCAAAGTTCATGTATTTCGTTGGAAATTCGTATTTTCGGTAAAAACACAATCCTCTTGTTCGAAAATTCATCATTTTGATGTTAAAATTCATCTCTTCTTTATCTCTTCTCCTTAACTGTTGGGTTAAAAAGTCAACTATTTTGTTAAGTTTTTAATTATAATGTTGAAAATGGAACTCTTTCGTTGAGAATGTTACTATTTGATTAAAAATGCAACTGTTTTTGTTGGAAGATCGATTTTTTTGTTTGCAAATTCAACCATTTGTTTGAAAATTCATCTTTGTAAGTTCAAAATTCAACAATTTGGTTAAAAATTGAACTATTTTGTGGAAAATTCAACTATTATTTTAAAGAGTTATCTTTTTTGGTCAGAAATTAACCTGCTTTGTTGAAAAGTTGTGCTTTTCAATTAAAAATTCATCTTCCATGGTAAAAAAAGTCGTCTTTTTTCTTAAAAATGTTACAAACTTAAAATGCAGGTCACCAGGTCACCAGACGAAATGTAAAATTATTTAGGGCAAAATCAGAGATTTCTGGAGATGAAGTTTTTCAGTCATCCTAATTTAAAATCTTTTATATGAATGGCTCTGCTTTTTATATTCCGGAATTCAATTACTCTATTTTTATTGCGGGAAAACAGCTCTAATATAGGATTACTTTTTACCAATGCTAGTTGTTGCTTTGAACAGTTCATATTCCAGGGAAATTTAAAAGTCTAAAAAATTCATCTGGCAAGGGGAAATGTCACTCGTTGGAATTTTGTTTGGATTCATACTCTAACTCTGTTTACAATTTTTTACTAATTTTTTATTTATTGCACTTTGCTATTCAAATGATCTGAATCAAGCAAAAATATTTATTTTCAATCATTCTTGTTCATATTACAAACTTGTTTTTTTCTTCAACTTTTACCACTATTACCCCACCCATCAAAATGTTGTTTTTTTTTTGTAGAAAATGCAGATCTTTTTTTTCATTCAATTGAACATTTCGACGCCTCCATTCAATATAAGTCTATGTGCTAACAGCGCTCTGTATGAGACTATTCCCTATGCTTATACACAGCGCATAGTCTCATACACGGCGCTGTCAGCACATAGACTCATATTGAATGGAGGCGTCGATTTATATTTTGGTTATTTTTATTTTCATACGAGATAAAAAATTTATATGTCAAAACAGTATAATAAGAATAAAAGAAATATTCATGTATAAAGAAATAATGAAATATAATGATATAAAAATAGAATGTAATTAAAACATTTTCAATTATTATTATAATATTTATATTTTGAAATGGGGCACCTTTTTTATATGGTCAAATTGTTGAAAAATAATAATTTGACTTTATTTACATAAATTTAATAGCCACGGCCTCTCTAGGGGGGAGGCTACCGGATGGCAGAGTGGGTGAGGCTCACTTTACTGTGCAAAGAGGTTCGCGTAATTCACTGTGCGGTGGGGTACGCCTGGCACCTGAAATGTATATTTCCAGAACGTTGGAAACAACGAAATGCTTCAAAATCTAACAACTCGGTGAAAGTGCCCAGATTCAGTGTACTGACTTAAGACTAAACACGGTTGTGGCACAAAAGTCTTTATAGCTTGAGCACCCGGGTGGACCTCACAGGTTTGCCCTTCCGCATTACAAACTAACTATCATAAATAAAAATTTGAATGAAAAAAAAATGGTAAAAAATCCCAGCAGCAGGAGTCGAGCCCGGACTTGGACGTGGATTTTTTCCAAACCGTTTTTTTTTTCGAGAATGGATGAAAAGCGCATCTTATTACTTTAGCATATCACAAACTTGGGAGTGACCTATTACTGGAAAGAATATGAATCTAAAAAAAAATTCCGAAGGCTGTAGGTTCCTCTTGTAGGATGAATAAAATATGAAAAGCTCAAATTATTCTTACCTTACTTGAATAATATTCCTCCGTCTCTGAAAATTTCCTTCCAGACTTATTTTTAAAAAATTCTTTATATTATCTGCTAAAGGAAAAATGAAAGCTTGATTTGACAGAGCTGTCTTTTCTGAGGAAGACGAACAAATTAATTTGAATGTCGTAGGCAGAAGCTCGCCGAATGGCAAAACGTGTTGGATAGATATTCCATTCGGATTTGCATTTCAGGATATAGGCCAAAAGTAGGATCTGGAAGCCTGATAAGCGCACATTTGCTATTCCTTTAGAAAATATCTTTAAAATATTTAATTGAACTGAGTATAACCTACTCTACTTTTTTTTTATTTGGATATTTTCAAAGCAAATACTCAAAGTGCTTTCGAATCCAATCCAAGGAAATGATCAAATAATTTTGATTTCCTTTTCCAACGTTGAACAGATGTAAAAAATATAGCAACATTGCTAGGTGAGATTTTTTTCAAGTTTCGATATATGAAAATATTTCTATTTCTCAGTCTTTGAGCTTCACATTTTCGATAACTTTTTCCACTTCGAAGATTTTATTTCATAGATTTTTCAAAGTGTGGCGTTTTCTCATTTCCTAGAAAACTGATTCTCTTTATCAAAGTTTGACGGGCTGTTATAAAAGGATGACGCTTTTGCCAGCTTTTGTATTGACAGTCACATCCAAATAGAATTTATTGATTTGCGTGTTCTGCATTTTTTTCTTCTCAGAAATGGATTCCTGTAATTGAGTTTTGAAACATAAAAAATTGATAAAGTTATAATTCTTGTGAATAAATTTTTTATGAGAAAATAATTAGCTCAGTTTTTAAACTCCCAGTGTCCTATGCCAATGGGGATAAAGATGGGAGTTTGTAAGGTTCATGTAAAAATTCTTTGTAATCAGTGTTCTCCCAAATCACTGTAATTCTTTAAGTATTTGAAATTGATAAATGATCATTAAAAACATTTCTAAAACTAAAAAATTGAACATTTGACCATACTCTCGGTTTTATGCCTTATTTCAGTCTTTGAAATTCTTCAAATAAAGGAAATATTTTTTCTTCTTAAATTATACAAATCTAAAATACATATATTCAAAGAAATCGATAGCTTCGAAAACTGGGAATATTGAGAAAAAAAACATTCTTATTTTAAGCTGAAAACCATTTTAAAAAACTAAAAGAAAATTAATTTGGAAAACTCCTGGTCCTATGCATTCTTTTAAGAAAATATGCAAGTGAAAAATTATATTTTGAAGCAGATCAATCGCTTGCTATAAAAACTGAAATCATTTTTTTAATTAATAATAAACTAAAAAGAATTAAAAAATAACTAAATAGAAAAATTAAAAATATATTTAATAAAGAAAATAAATATTTTCAAATAAGAAATAACTGAAAAATTGACAAAATTGAAACAAACTCCCCGTGTTCATGTTCTTCTCAATTATATGAATTAAAAAATCAAATCATTAAAAAACTGGGAAAATAACTAGATAAATAAATCGAAATATACTTCTTTCAACTTGAGCAAGTTACAAAAGTAAGTGACTAAAAAATTTAAGAATTTGAGAAAACTCTCGGTTTTTTGGTTATTTTTAATTATATAAATATAGGAATACATATTTTTTAAAGTCTCTTAAATAAAAAGCTGAGAAGAAAAAAAGATAACTGAATAATTTTTTTGAAAAAATTGAGAAACCTTGTAAACATTTTTGCGGGAACTCCTCAGATTTTAGCAATACCATTTCAGAAGCAAAATTATTGAGAAAAATCATTCAAAAAATATTATTATTCAATAAGAAATAAATTAATAAGCAGAAAATAATTAACTAGAAAATTAAAAAATTTGAAATGTCTCCCGATTTTCATGTTATTCTTATTTGTGTAAAGTCAAATAGATTTTTTTTAATTGTCTGAATTAAAAAAACTGACAAGATTAAAAAAAATAGCTTTTAAAAATCAAAAGCTCTTGTTAATAATAATGCGGAATGCTTCCAATTTTTTGGCGATGCCATTTCAGAAGCAAAATTATTGGAAAAAAATCTTTAAAAATTTAATTATTCAAAAATAAATAAATAAATTAGCAAAAGAATGTTTCTCAATTGAGAAATTTCTGCATTATTATTCACAAGGGTTTTCAATTTATTTTAAATTATTCATTCATTCTCTTATTTTCAGTTTTTCATTTCACAGACTTTAAAAAAATTATTTTTCTTTATATAATCAAGAATAACACGAAAACTGGGAGTCGGGCCAGGATTTTTGTCAAATTTTAAGATTTGTTTCATTTACTAATTCTATTCTCTTGCTGATTCATTTAATTATTTTTGCATAATTAATTTTTTAAAGTTTCGTTACAATAATTCCGCTTCGGAAATAGGATCGCCAAAGATTTGAGTTATCCGCATTATTATTTAGGAAGTGTCTACATGTATTAAACAAATCTGACCAATTTTCCGCTTTTGAAAGGTTTTTCAATTTTGTTCAAAAATTATTTTTTGATTTCTTCAGTTTTTTATTTTCTTCTAATTATTCATGAAATCAAAATTATAACAATACTGAAGTAAGGGAGCTGAAAAGGGAATGAAATGTAATAGGAAGAACCGTCATTAACACACACGTGATAGTGTTTGTAAGAGGGCTGCGAAGCGAAATTAATTCTCTGACACGCTTTCCTCTTGGTGCTATTCGACCCACATAGAAAAGATAATTTTCATAACTTTATATATGTAGCAACGGGAACTTTTTTATAAATACAACTTCGTTAGCTCAGATTACATGGAAAAGTTTTGGACCTATGATAAATTGTATTTTGCTGTCACTATTTAAATCTTACAGTATAAAATTATTTATTATGATTTAAATATGTTCTAGGTATACAATAAAGTTCCAAAAAACTCAATCTTTAACTTGATTCATAAAATCAGTGAAACAAGGCCAATTGATAATTGTAAAGGTTTTCACGAAAGAAGCAATACGAAAATAGTTCCGAACATAGTTGTTTATTTCAATATAGTTATTTGGTTTTTCTTTTATTTGATATATAAATCGTAATTTTAATTGTAATCTCATTAACCCCTTAACACCCTGATATTAGTACAATATTTTGTATTATCTTTTTTAAAAACATTGGGTGTCCAATTTGAGTTTATTTTTTTAGTCACGTCAGTATATTTAGTAAAATAATGTATTATCTTTCTTAAAAAACCTGGAAGGGTGTCAAATTTCGAGTTATGCCTTCAGTTAGGTCAATGAAAAGGTGGTAGCGGCGGCGGCGAAATCTTTTTATAATGTAGAGAGATATTCAAATAAACGTATTTGTAGACTTAGGCTCCTTTTCTAAGCTCCGCTACAATACAAAAAGGGTCATTTTTTATCAATTTTATAAATTAAGTTGAAGATTGAGTAATTCAGATATTGATTGTAGAATACCCTTAAAATTCGCTTGGTTTCAAATTTTTCTTCAAGCTGTAATAATTTCAATACAGTAACTGAGATTAATTTTACCTCTGATAGAATTTCAGAAAAATGTTTCAACTTCGAAATTTAATCTGTGGTATTTTGTGATTTTAAAGCTTTCCAGTTTTCTCCAAGAATTTTCCTAGCTGAAAACCCTCCAAATTCAGATCAACCGCCTAAATAACCTAAAATCCTAGCATAAAAAAAAACTTTTCTCAAATTTCTAGAAACCCATTATGAGAAGAAAATCTCGAGGATCTTTCTACATTTCCAGGAGTTCTGACTGTCGATTTCGTCACGCTGAATGTCACTGACATAGAGCTGACAATATTCACACGTCAATTTCAAAAAGAAAAAAAAAATGGCAAAAATGCAGGCAGCGAGAATCGAGCCGAGGCATTCCAGTTACAAACACGGAGCATTACCGCCTGCTCTAACTGGGAGTTAAAAGACTCTCCTATCGCCGGCCATGTAATGTAGGAGGATTTGTTCAAAGTCTTTTTTCTCGATAATGGCTGAGAAGCGCATCTTCTTACTTCAGCATATTACAAGTTTGGTAATGACCTATTGCTGAGAAGATTATGAATCCAAACAAAATTCCGAAGGGTGTTCAAAGTTCCCCTTGTTAATCTTTTTTTCTAAAATACGTTGCAATACAAAATAGATATTGCTTTGTCGATTTGATTAATCAAGTCAAAGATTGAGTAACTCAGATCTTGATTGTAGAACAGCTTTAAAAGTCTCTTGGTTTGAAATTGTTCTTCAAGCTGAAAACAGTTTGAATACAGTAACTTTCAGTACTTTCAGTACATTAACTTCAAAGGCTTTAATTTTTAGTACTCAACTTTCAGTACTCCACAGTATCTTTTCAATTTTCTCTAACATTTTTCCAGCTGAAAAGCCCCAAAATTCAGATCAGCCGTCTAAATCACCTGATGTCCTGTCATCTTTTCTATAAAACTTCTTCTCAAATTTCTAGAAACCAAGCATGAGAGGAAACTCTCGGGGATCCTTCTACTCTTCCGGGAGTTCTGACTGTCGATTTCGTCACGCTGAATGTCACTGACGTAGAGCTGACGATATCCACGCGTCAATTTCGTTAAAGTTCCAAAAGCCGGGACGGGTGCCTGCTGTGTCGTCGACAAGAAATCAATTCTCAGCAACTGTGGATGGGGTATGCCAGTATGAGAATGGAGGGAATTTTGGAGAAAAATAAATCTTGCCGACGAAGCTGTATCATGTCGACGCTATCCGCGAACCGATCAGGAAAGAGGGACGGACTGCCTCGATTGTGGGGATAGATTATAATGGCTCTATTAATCTGGCATCGAGTTCCCCTTTATCCCAACCAGGTTATCGAGATCGTCGTTTACATGAGAGCGACAATGTGTGCCGTGGCAAAACTGAGTATTGAATTTGCGGTTGGCTAACTCTACAATGCCTAATTAGCGTCCAACAACTTGTTTCAGCCCCCCATTCTCTTGCCGAAAGTTTCTCGCCCCTGGCTTCAAACCCTTGTCCCTTCTCTCGGCGTGAAATATTCCCCCAAATTTTGTTCTACATACGTGTACTGATAACGCGAATATGTTCGGATTTCTCAGTGACACGAAAATTAATAGCTCCTGGGGTTAAATCTATAATTTATGTTCTTGTTGATCTATAGCTTCGGCTTTGAAAGATGGCTGACATTTTTAAATGGGGCTGACATATTGCATTTAGAACACACTTTTTTCGGTTGTCAGTTCCTGTACGAGAAATGAGAAATAGTGTGAAATGGGCCCAGCACATAGACTCAAAAATGACATCCATTTTTGCGTATCTCATACGGTTAAAAGAATTAGAATTATTTCCCAGGTTGCAAAAGTTATCTTGGGTGAATAAGATTTCAAAACTTCAGCTTTAAGAGTTGCACATTTCTTATTTTGAAATCATTAGAACTGAAATGGAAAAGCATTTAAGCACTTATTTCGAAGCATTTACAGTTAAAAATTCGAACACTGATCAAATTCAGCAATTCAAAGTTGATATGCTCAAAAATTCCGGAAAGTATCCGACCTTGTGATTTAGCAGGAGTAAGAGTTAATTCTAGTCTATGGCGATGATATCCCCCTCAATTAAATTCACCTTTCGGAATAGCTAACAGCTGCTTCGTCGCATTCTGTTTCATTTACTCTATGTCTTGAAATCCTTTCCCATTTAGAGGATACTTCAATTTGGAAAACAGCCAGAAATCACTAGAAATTGCTGAATGAGCTACGATGTATGAGCAGGTGCGTTGTTGCGGTGAAAGACTAAGTCGTCACTTTTCCGCAAACCAGGCCAAATCTTAGCAAAAAATTTCCGAAACGATAGTTTTTGGAATCCCGAGATCTTCCGCTATCTCTCTCACTGTAAAACGATGATTTCCATTAATTGAAACACTTGCTCCACATTTTGTGGTGTTTTGGCCGTTGCAGGCCTGCCAGAGTGTGGATCACTTTTTACTGAAGTACGAACACATTTACGTCGCCTAAACAACTATTTAATTTGAGTATTACTAATAGACTCATTACCATACATTTTGCGAATCATAACGATAGTTTCCGAACAGGAAAGACCAAGTTTTTCGAAAAATTTAGCGCAGACTTTTTGTTCCGTCATCCTGAAATGCAACGCGTACGTGGTTCGACATTTACGGCACTGCGTCTCACAGAGGCCGAATACTTTCCGAATAAACCTCGTACAAATAGGAAGCCTTCTATATTACAAATAAGGGCTATTTCGTGGGAGAGTGAAGGGTCATGTCTCAGTTGTGCTCTACTTTAGACTATTAATCGTATTTGGGGTACTAAATCACTATGCCGAGGTTTAGTCCAAAACTGTTTAAAATTTCAAAGATATTTGCATTCAAATTTCCGAGTTACTTTTTCTCATTTTTATCATAAGGGAGCGTCCATAAACCACGTAGCGTAACGTTATAAACATAAGAAAAACAGGCTACGTAGTTTATGGACGTTCCCTAACTGAGTTGCTGATAATAACAGAGAAACATTTTTTATACAGTCTTTATTCCTAATTTCTCAAAATTTCAGGAAAAAATAAAAAATGAGCATTTCATCATTTGTGTAGTTGAGAAACAAAATGTATTTGTCACTTTGAAACCTGTTCTTCGCAAAATATTTTTTCAAACAAAATATAAGTACATTTTGATATATTTTAAGGTGCGTCACAAATTTATGACGGTGCCTTCATTTTACATTTTTGAGGAAATGTCTTCAAAGTTTTAATTGACGGCCGCACAATGTGTTTGATCACGGTATGGCACGGAGGTCGATCGAAAACTTCAGAGAATTTTTTCTCAAAAATAAAAATAATGGCACCGCCAAAATTTGAGATAAATTTTATGACATATCAAAGTGTATTAATGATTTTTCTTAAATTTCTCATGTGTAACAGGTTTCAGAATGACAAATAAATTTTTTTTTTAATAAAACAAACAATTTCAAGTCTCTATTTTTTGCTGATATTTCAATAATCTGCGGATAAAAACTGTCTGAAATATTTTTCTCTATTGTTATAAGCAATTAATTTATAATAAAAAGAAAAAATAGCATGAAATTGTTATTGAAAATATCTTCAAAAATTTCAACAATTTCGAATTACAACTATTTAAGATACAATTTAAGTTTATTAAAATTTGAGGTGGAACCTTCGAAAAGAAATGAATTAGTTTTCATAATGAATGTATGATTTTAGCGCTTTTCAATGCCTATGAAGCGGTCCTACAGTTCTACTTTTCAGTCTCTAGAGAGTAGAAAGTATTTTTCAATAGGAATTCAAAAATTATGTAAGAGATGAATAATGATAATTATTATGGCGTTATATAAACCATAAACTACCTATGTATAAATTACAATTCAAGCTTCAAAAGCAAACAAATTCAAATTGCAGGCGTTTAAAATTAAACTGTTTTATAATTTGACATTCAAGACTGCATCATTTCAAACAGAATTACTATTACAGTTACTGTAAACCTTCGAGATGTAATTATTATTATAAAAGTGTGAAAAATGAAATAATTTCCAATCAAAGTTATTGAGAATTTAACGAATTTAAACTATGAAGCATTCAAGACGGTACCTTTCAATATATTGTTCAAAACTGAACAACCTTTAAATTAGAATCGTGAAATTGAATTATTTGAAATTAATTGTTGTCCGCTACTTTCTTCACTTGCAAAATAAAGAGCCTTGACTAAAAAATTGCTGAATTTCTAAGACATTATAATTGACAATTGAAGAATTTGAATTAAAAAGAATTGGAGGATTGAATTTGATATTATCTGATGTTATAGGTACATTTTACTTTGAAATTATGCAAAATTATCTTATAATTCACATAAAGATTTTATCTGAAATTATTCAGTTTTTATCTTTTCAAACTCATAATTTTGTATTGGAACTTATAATTTCTAACAGTACAGGTTTTCAGCGATTGCAGTTTTAAACCATACAATCTTTAACGTTTCATTTTTAAACTTTTAATTTTAAACACATTTAGAATTTGTCATTATCGGAGTCTATAAGCTTCAAAATGGTAAGTGCTTAAAATTGAACAGTTTCAAATGAAAACAATGATAGAGAAATTTATTAAATAGAAAAAATTATTAATAAAAATTTACTACTGATCATTTGAAAAAATTCTGATCAAAAATATATTCACTCTTATATTGCGGTTTCTTCCGGTCTCGAAAAATTTCCGGTCACTCTGAATGTAGAAGAAAATCCTTATATTTTTACGTTCAATGACATAATTAAAGGTTTTAATTTGAAATTATTTGCAGTTTGACTCCCATTTATCTTTGAAACAGCTGAAATCTACATTGACGAAAAATAATATGAAGCAGAAATACAAATTAAATGTAATTAAGTAATTTATAATAACTAACCAACTCTCTTTTGAGACAAAATTAAATACCAGTCTCCAAATAACAGCTGCAAATTGCTGAATCTTATATACTTTTCAGTCAGTAATATTATTCATTGACAATCTTGACTTTACGAAATTAAAACTAATAAATTAATAAATATCCACATATTTCTTCATTCCCAAATTTCTCCAAGTACAGTCTCAAATCAAATTCTTTCTCAAAACAGAAGTACACACAGAGTCCAAAAGGATTCTAAATCAAAATAATGTGGCAGAGTCGACAACATGTGATATATTTACCTTCTCCTTGCAGATACTACAAAATAGAGACTCATAAATCACTTAGAAAAGTACCAAAGTTTTGAAGTGGAGGATGAAAAATTGTTTTATGAAGAAGTAAGAAAACTACAATGTATCTATATACGAACGATGTCCATTAGGTATTTTCACTTCAACCGCCAGCTAAATTCACTTCGTTGAGTGCTGAAGGGAAAACAGTGGATCAAATGTAAGAGACAAAACTTAATTTTTGTAATATCTTAGTGAAGGATAATGATTTTTATCATTTTATTAAATATTTCTTGAAAAATAAGAACTATTTTTCGAATACACTTATATAGAAAACAATTAGCTTTTACGAAAATATTAACAAAATAGGGCAAGAATGGACCGAATCCCATGCCTCTGGTCCATTGTTTTCCCCTCAGCACTCAACGAAGTGAAGTTAGCTGGTGGATGAAGCGCTTCCAACAATATGTTACTTGCCTTAATAAGTCATAAGTAAAATTGAAATAAGTTGAAGTGTTTTTCAGGCCATGATGTATACGTTTACCGAAATTCAACTGCAATAGTTGTAAATGTCCATATCTTCAGTAGTTTTAAACTGTCTTAGAGCAATAAATCAACTGCTCCTACTTAAATAGCAATTGTAGCTAGTTGACGCAGATTTTAGTCTATGTTAATACATTGTATCTGAAAATTCCGGAACTTGCCACTTTCAATGCTCGCAGACTTAACTGATAACAAAATATAATAATAGCGTTTCCATAAATTAGGATTAGAGTTAACATAATAAGATCTTCTAGAAATTCAAAATACTACTTAAAACACCACTATTTTGCTACCATTTTTAAAAATATATGACACTTTAATAGTACTTTACGATACAAGTGCGTAAAACAGGTGATTATTACAAGTGTGAAGTTTGCAGCATGAGCCTTAACGAGTGCTTTCACCCGTAGGCAAATGCTACAATTACATTCGTAATAATTACCTGTGTACGCACATGTGTCGTACACTACTTTTTGCAACACCCAACCGAGAAAGTATTTAATTGAGAGAGTGATTAATAATTCAATTTACCTCAAGTTAATATAACTTAAGCTTACTTAACCCTGGTTGTGATTTAACTCACCAATTCGCGAAGAATGTGTAAAATTGTCAACTGTGCATAATGGACATACTTTACGCACACCTGTGACGTCAGCGTGCATAATAACCGTACATTATATACGGTGACGTCACTATGCTTTGAAGACCTACTTTTAAAAAACATTGGGTCACATAAAGTGCAACTTTAGAGGTGGGTGTTGCAAAAACACTTTTTTTTTATCTCTGAACCCTACTGGCAAGGATCGATGACAGCGTGTGGCGATCCCACATCTACATGAGGGGAAGTTGGGTAGAAGGGATCAAGCAAGCAGGTAAGCGGTGATCAAATGTGAGAGATAACAATATAAAATCATATTTCAGAACAAATAATTTGTTAACAAATTAGAATTTTTCGAATCATCAAAAACAATAATTACGTTTTTTCTGGATTTGGTTGATGGAACAACTATTTCAAAGTTTTAAAACATGTCTTCTAAATGATTTTTTCTCATTTCGTTTCGAAAATCTAATTTTCACTTTTCTAAATTAAAAAAAAACTTAACTTTTAGCATTGCTTACTTTGCATATTTGAACTATTTTTAGTGACTAAGTTAAACAAATTTTTCACGTTCATGAAACTTTGAAATCATTCAACTGCGCGGTGATAGTCAAGACTGATATCTAATTTTTCTTAAATTATGGATTATTCTGATGAGATACCACAATTTTTCAATATATCCCAAAAATAGATTTTAAAGAAATTCTTATCGTCCAACCCTCTTATTTTGTTTCACGACTAGTAAATATAGCGCGCTACGCGCGTTTGTCCCATGTTCCTTAATTTTGTTGCCTGAATTATCAAATTAAAATATATGCTCAAATTTAAAATGCTATAAAATATAATTAATAATCATAAGTTACAATAAATATGAAAATAGCTACATCGGCTTTTATACCATTTCTGAAGATATTTACAATTGTTCATTTGCCAGCTTGTTTAATTTAAAATGTTTAGAGTATAAAATTATGAAATTTTGAACCTCTTTTTTGAATAGGTGTATTTTGAATATTTGTAATTGAAGATCCTTCAATTTTTAATGTACATAATTCAAAATAGGGCATAATTTTGTATGGTTTTTATTGGATAGTTCAATTTTGAAGAGTTAAATTTTAAAACTCTTCAGTGTGAAAGATGTATGCTTAAAAATTCTTAAATTTGTACGATTTTGAGGTTCAAAAGTCAAGTTTCTAATTTTATAGAAAATTCATGAAACTTCGAATGTAAATCATCAAAATTACAGAACTTTTATTTGTAAAACTTCAAACTTGCATAATTTTCAATGGTAAATTTCCAAAATTAAAAACTGTTCAATTTCAAACATTTACCATTCAAACTTCTGCAATTTTCAAGGGTAACAATTAAAAAAATCATTTTAAAAAGATAGATTTGCAAATTATTCAATTTTTTCATTTGTACTTTAAAGATATATGATTTCGAACGTTTTCTTTTTTTTGGACTAGTTCAATTTAGAAGATTGACAATTGAAAATTATTTCATTTCAACAGAATGTTTGTAGTTTAAAATAATGTAATTTTCAATGTTGTTTTATGTATACTTCGATTTCAAAGATTTAAAATGGAAAATTATACAATTTTGAAGATTCAAAATGGAAGTTCATTCAACTTTTGAGATTTGCAATTAAACATTCTTCCATTGTGAACATTCAAGCTTTTTCAGTCAGTGACTAGAAACGTAACAGGTTAAAATTTCCACGAATTAACTGTAGCTGTAATTATGTCATTTTTTTAAGAAACTTCTCCATCTCCGATCGTGCATCTAACTTTAAATGTTCCCAAGGTAGAATACAAATTTTGTTACATATGTCGACCTAACATGATGAGATCTTCATATTCCTGTTGAAACTATAGAATTCCCATTCAAAAGAAAAAACTTCAAGCGGAAACGGAATTTCCTAAGATATCAAACTGACGTATGCAAATAAACTGTCAGATTGGGTAATAGAAAGAAAAATCAAGACTCAAGAGCACGCAATAAGTAACATTACGTAGGAGCTTCAATGTGGACGAATAAATAGATTATTGTACTTTATTATACTTAATTTTTTTATTATCTTAAAAAATATGTTACGTAACATTTCCCGAAAGCTTCCCCATCCTCCACCGTAGCAAGACCATAACAGTTCGACTTGAACCCTCTTTCCCCCCTAAAAGCGTTACGTCATACATTGACGACTACTTACCCAAAAATAAGCTTACCTACCATAATTTTAAATTTGTTTCGAAAGAAGGAACCGTGTAAAGCTGAAATAAGTGAAGTGTTCTAAGGAACTCTGTAATACAAGCTGAATTTCTGATGCAGAAAGCGAGTCGATAGCAGCAGGATATGAGAATTCCTTGTCCTCCCTCAAACTTCATTCTCTATAACGTATGCGTATGTTGAAAGCAGCTTTCCGTTTCTGGTACAGTCGTTGGGTCATATGTCTTCCACGTCGACTCAGCATCGTGCATTTAATTTCAAAAAGGCATATCATAGTGTGATTTATTCCTATGTCAAAGTTGTGTTGTCTTCCCAATCAAGTTAATTTCATAGACGACTTTAAAGTTAACGAACTCTCTAACTAGGAGTCACAACCTAAACAAAAATGCTTCCCCTCACATCCCCACCCCTACTTCCTCTACTTCACCTTCCCTAATTTCCCCTACTTACCCTCTTCCCACTTCCTTGAATTCCCCTCTTGTCCATTAGTTTCCATCCTCTACTGCTTTTGCTTCCCCTCCCCTCACATCCCTTACTTCATATACATTCTCTCCCCTCATTGCCCCTACTTCCTCTACTTTCAATCCCCTCACTTTCCATCATTTAATCTTCTTCCCCTCCCTTTACTTCTTCTACTTCCTCTACTTTCCCTCCCCTAACATCCCCTCACTTCATCTATTTCATCTCCTCTTACTTCCCCTACTGCCTCCACTATCTCATTGCCACTTCCTCTCACTTCATCTATTTCCTTGTCCCTCACTTCCCCCACATCCTCTACTTTTCCTCTTCTCACTGCCCCTACTACATTTACTGTCCCATCTCATCACTTCTACTCACTTCCCCTACTTCACCTCTCTTTTCCTTCCCCCCACTTCCCCTTACTTCAACTGCTTTCTCTGCACCCACTTGCCCTACTTTTTCTACTTTCTCTCCCCTCACTGCTTCTACTTCCTCTATTTTCCCTTCCCTCACTTCCCCTCACTTCATCTACTGCCTATCCCCCAACTCTCCCTACTTCCTTTACTTTCCCTCCCCGCACTTCCCCTACTTCCTCCACTTCCCCTGACTTCATCTACTTCTTCTCCCCTTACTCCTCCTCACTTCATCTACTTCCTTTCTCTCCACTTTCCCTACTTTATATACTTACCTCCCCTAACTTCCCCTACTCCCTCTACTTTCCCTCCCCTGACTTTCCATCACACAAAAATTCCTTGTCTTCGTTTGAATTTCACTTTTCAGAAAAAGAACATCTAATTAAAGGTAATGTTGAAATGAGATGCAGACTTCAAAATGTGGAATAAGATTTTTCCAAATAACGTAGGGCAGTCATAGGAAGTATAGACATGCGGATATTGTTATAAAGAGAGGATGAAATGTTTGTACTCGAATGATCGATTTGAGAAAAGTCTCTCGCGACTTATAGAAAAATTGAAAAAAGAATCAAAGTTTTCATTCTGGAGTAAATGGACCTGTCTGATTTTATTTTTCATAGTGAGTCCGTCTGATGCATTACCAGAGAAGATAAATCTTGTTTCCTCTCTCAGAAAGGAAAGCTACAAGATTTCCATTAAAAAGATGAAAGCTTCGCTATAGCATTTCTGGTTTCGAAATCAGCTTTAACAGAAAAAAGAATATACTGGAAATTTTATTTAAATACCTTGGGAGCTTTCAAAATTCCTGAAAATAATTGTTGTATTAAATCCTTCTAAATCTTCTGAAATTCTGGGAAATTCTTTAAACCCGCTTGACATTTTTTTAAATGCCTAATAATTATTTAAATTCTTTTAAAAATGTCAAGTTCTTAAAATCTTCTTCGAATATTTTTAAATACCCAAAAATATCTCAAATCCTTCGAAATTTTCTCAAATTCCTTGAAATTTTTTAGAGCTCTTGAAAACTTTCAAAATACCCTCAAATCTTTCAAATTCTTTGAATTTCTTAAAAATTTTCAAATTCTTGGAATTTATTGAGATCCCTTATAATTACATGAAGTCTGACAATATTACTTGGAATTCCTTGAAATATTTGAAGTCATATGAAATCCTTTGAGATCCTGGGATATTCATCGAAATATGTCCCTCATTAAAATCCTCGAAAATCTTATAAAATCCCTTGAAGTTCGTCGAAATTCCTTAAAAATCCTTTGAAATATATGGGAATCTCGGAAATCCTCTAAAATCCCTTGGAATCTTTCAAAATATCCTAAAATTTTATGAATCTTATGAAATCCTTAAAAATCTTACGAGATTCAAAGAAATTCTTTAAAATCGCATGGCATTTTTTATTATTATTATTATTATTATACCATTAAGCCATTTCCCTTTCGGGGTAGGCGTGACTTGCTCGGTTGGAAAGTAGTGGGAGAGTTATATAGGTGTAAAGTAGGTCGTTATATGGTATAAGGTAGATAGGTATATAGGTATATGTATTATGGTATAGATATTTCAGATTGATCTGGAGTTTTCGTGTTATTCATTCAAATAACACGTTCACTCCGCAACACTGCTCCGACCCAGGTTGCTGATCAATCTCTCTAGCGATCACCCCAAGTGAGGAGCCTCACAAAATTGTTATGTATGGTTCCCCACTTGGGCCCATTAGTATCCAAGGTCTTTGTTTCAGGCATCATTCACTCTATTGTCACTCTGTTTATAAACTATTTGTCGCCACACATTTCTGTCCTGGCATACTACTCTAGCTTCCTTTACGTCCATGCATCATCTTCATGCAAGCTCTTCTGTTCCTATGACTTCTTATGTCTCTTCGGATTAATGTCTCATTTACAGATTCTAACCATTCTTTCGGCGGTCTACCTCTGGGTATTCTGCCATTTACTTTACCTTTATATACTTGCTTCGTCAGTCGTTCATCTTTCATTGTTTCAAGATGTCCGGACCATCTTAACTGATTTCTTTCCCATATGTCAACTAGCGTGTCTCCTGTACCACATTCTTTGAGGATTGTCTCGTTTCGGACTTTGTCCATCAGTGTTTTTCCGCATATTATGCGCAGAGGTTTCATGCCGATCGCGTTGATTTTACTCCTGTCCTTTTCTTGACAGGTCCATGCCTCGCTACCGTATAGTACAGTTGGTACGAATATGGAATTATGTATGGCCATTTTAGCTTTTTTTGATATGTTTTTATTTGTGAGGATGGACCCTGCTCTACCGATAACCTGCTTACCCTTATTTATGCACCTATCTAATTCCCCATCTATTTTCCCGTCGCTAGTGAATAGACTACCTAGATATACGTACTTGTCAACTTGTTCTAATCTCACATCATTTAGGACAATGTTGCATATTGTTTTCTCACTTTTTCCCTCAAAAACCATGACTTTCGTCTTATTCACGTTAATTTTGAGGTCCATGTTCTTCATGCTTGTGTTAAGTTTATTCAACATTCTTTGCAAGTCTTCGACTGATTCTGCCATAACAATCTTGTCATCTGCGAAAGCCAACCCACGTACTTTGACGGTTTCGAGATCTATACCTTTTTCGTCGAAGAGGGCAGTTCTTAAACAGTTATCCATGAATATGATAAATAGCCACGAGGACATAACGCATCCTTGTTTCACGCCTTGCATAATATCGAACCAGTCACTCAGTTTCCCATTTACCCTCACACTTGCTTTACTACCCGTATATATTGTTTTTATTACTTGTAGGAGCCCTCCATTCACTCCATACTCTTTAAGGACTTCCCAAAGTTTACTTCTATTTACCGTGTCGAATGCTTTTTCTAGGTCAATAAATGCACAGAAAACTTTCTTTCCTACTCTCAAGCTTTTTTCTGTGATCTGTCTTAGGCTAAATATCTGATCTGTACATGATCTTTAAATCCTGTGAAATCCACTACATTCTTTGAAAATCTCTTCAAATACCACTGTTTTCAACATACTAATGTTCTAATTCTTTCAGATAATACAGTTAATTCATATCAATAGAAATTAAAAAAATTACCAATCAGTGTCAAATATTATTATCAAGCTAAAATCAATTTATCCATTTTTTCAATAAATGCTTTAATTTTCAATTCAACGCTTATTGTCTATAAACAATAGTCCACAAATCATCAGCAGGACCTAAGTCAATGATGCAAAAAGTAATATCAATTTTATAGATACATAACAAATAATGTTCAACATTACTGATATTTCCTAAGTTATTATCAGCTAGATTAACACTGTCACATGTCATTTAGTATTTTATGTAATGCATTAAATAATTTCTTGTAAATAATACTAGACCAGTCAATGATAATTATTTGATGCCTTGCTCAAATTGACTGCTTGACATGTATTAATGAGGTAAATTTCAGCAGTTAATGCATTTAATGAGCAGAAAATTTGCAAGTTGATCAACACATGAAATTTAAATTTATCAATCCTAATGTGTTGGCAATGCAATTTATAAGTATTATATATCATATTATGGATATATATTATATTATACTATATTATATTATTATACCATATTATATTATATATTATGTATACTGAAACCCATTTTTTTAAACACCAGGGACATTGGATTGTGCGTCATACGGATCAGCATACATTATTAACATCCTTTTAGGTTCAGTTATTGTCTTGATCCTATGGCATTAATTCCATCCGTCGTTTCACCAACGAAGGTAAATCTTGTATGCTTCTTCAGCCTGATCTGAGTACCTGAAACAACCTTCCCTCGAAATTGAAGACGAAAGCTCTGCAATTGTGGCTGGTATGCTTGGCAGGAACACAAGCTGGTAGTTCCACGCAGATTTGCTTGCACCCACGCCCACACACCTGCTTGCACACACATCCACACACACCTACATCAAAGCCTAATCTGTTTTCAGTCTGGAAATATGTCAAATTCCACACCACAGTGCATGGTACGTAACGTGGCGTCACTTTTCGCTGTTCGCTTCAAACTGGAGTTTCAAAGCAAAACCAAGCAGAACTGCATAGGGTGCATTATGTACCAAATACAACATGAAGCTCTGCGGTTCAAACCTAACACTAACCTAGCTGAGTAGAGAGTTCATTCTACGTATATTGAATCTATTCAATTATATTAGATTTCACATAATGAGGAAGATCGTGCTTACACACTGCAGCCAGCGGTAAGCTTATGATGATATATTTATCATTATTATACCATCAAGCCTTAAATGCTTTCGGGGTAGGTGTGACTCGGTTCGTTATGCAACACTTATCCGACCCAGGTTGTTGATTAATCTCTGTAGCGATCACCCCAAGTGAAGAGCCTCACAAGGTCGTCATGTGAGGTTCGCCCCTCGGGCTCATTCGTGTCCAAAGTCTTTTGTTTCAGGCGTCATTCATTCTACTGACATTCTTTTTTATAAACACCTTCTAACCATTTTTTTCGCGGTATGCCTCTGAGCATACTGCCATTTTATTTTACCTTTATACACTTGTTTCGTCAGTCGTTCATCTTTCATTCGTTCAATGTGTCCGAAACATTTTAACTGATTTCTTTCCTATATGTCAAGTAGTGTCTCTCATGTACCACATTCTTTGAAGATCATCTCGTTTCTCACTTTATCCATCAGTGTTTTGCTGCATATTGTGCGCAGAGCTTCCATTCTGATCGCGTTAATTTAACTCTTATCCTTTTTTTGACGGGTCTATGTCTCGCTACCGTATAGAACATTCGGTACAAACATAGAACTATGTATTGCCATTTTAGCTTTTTTTAAATATATTTTTACTTCTAATAATAGACCCTGCTCTACCGATAACCTTCTTGCCTGCATCTATGCGCCTATCTAACACCCCATCTTTCTAAAAAATATCTATCTAAACAATGTTGCACATTGTTTTCTCACATTTTCCTTCAAACACCATAATTTTTGTTTCATTTACGTTAGTTTTGAGGCCCATACTCTTTATGTTTGTATTCAGTTTGTTCAAAATTCTTTGTAAGTCTTCGATTGATTTTGCCATAACAAACTTATAATCTGTGGACGCTAATCCACGTACCCTTACTATTCAAAAATCTACACGTTCTGCGTCGAAGAGGGCCATTCTTAGACATCTGTGCATGAATATAATAAATAGCCATGAGGACATAACGCATTCTTGTCTAACACCCTGCATAATATTGAACCAGTCACTTAGTTTCCCATTACCCTGACACTCGCATTGGTACCAGCATATATTGTTTGTATTGCTTGTAGAAGCCATCCATTGACTCCATACTTTTTCAGGACTTCCCAAACTTTAGTTCTATCCACCTTGTCAAATGCTTTTTCTAGGTCAACGAAAGCACGAAAAACTTTCTTTCTTACTCTCGAACTTTTTTCTGTGATCTGTCTTAAACTGAAGATTTGATCCGTGCATGATCTTCCTAGCATACTCGTAAATCCACTTTGGACTTCCCATATCTTTTCTTCTGTTATTTTCATTACCCCATGGATAAGTGTTTTTGAGTATATTTTACTTACGGTACTTAGATACATGAATTTATCAATTAGCACAACCTCTGAGGTATATACTCGCCACCGTATTTAAGCATTTCAGCGCTAATGCTGTCTACACCAACAGCCTTACCGTTTTTAAGTTCTTAATTATATCTCTTACCTCAGTGACACAGACTTTCTCGATAGGGTTTTCTAATGCATTATGTTCTATGCCGCAGATCTATCGCCCTATAGCTTCACCTCCTAATAATTTTTCAAAAGAGTCTTGCAAAGCGTCAACTATCCCGTCTGTATCATATAGCGTTTCACCTTTACTGTTTCTCATACTGCTGAACTCTGTACTTTTACTTCCCCTCATCTCTTTATATAATACATAGTTTCATGCTTCCTTCAAATTCGTTTTGTATTTTCTTCTGTTCTGATTTTATCTTTACTTTTCCGGATTAGTCATTCTTAGTCTTTAGTCATTAGTCTTCTTCTTCTTCTTTCTTTTCTTGTCGGGCTGCCTCAATTTTATCATTCCACCATGCATCACTAGACTTTCTTCCTACAACCGCCGTACCACACACTTCAGTTGCAGTTTTAATAATGATATCCCGTAACATAGTCCATGAGCCCTCTATGCCTTTATTGCTTATAAGCGCCTCCCAAGTTGCCCTATCTGTGCGTTCGTTTATCTTATTCTGAAAATCTATTCGCAATTCGGGTTTATGTAAATTTTCACTCTTGATTCGCGTTATTTTCGTTTCTTGGTCCTTTGTCTTCTCCATCCCTGACGAAAATTTATTTTTGAGACTAGAAGGTTATGATCACCATTGCATTCAGAACCCCTCATGACTCGTGTACCTTTTACTAGTTCTCTTAGACATTTATCCGCAATAACGAACTCCATTATACTGTGGCTATTTCCCTTACGACAGGTGTACATGTGGATGATTTGGTGAGTGGCGTCGGAAAATTTTACATGCATAGAGAGCTATAACTAATTAAATAGACTAATTGCTGTATGTATCATTTTGCACATTTCATATTATTTTATACTAGCAATCATGATTCGCGCGCTATGTGCGCTATAAGTTTCTTGTTAGCAGTCAAATTCTCAACATAAATGTTTTAGAGTGGCTGCTAGAAACAAAAACAAGTTTCTTTTTATTTCACGGTTACCAAACATTTTTTTAAAGTCATCAAAATTAAAAAATTAAAAATGTCTATACCTAAAAAAATATTCAATTTAAACCCTGGAAGGCACACTTATATTTAAACTTCAATTAATTAATTTAATTTCTCAGGATTTCAGTAAATATCATCAGATTTCATGGAATTTTACGTGGTTCTCCAGTGATTTTCTTGTATTCCAATGGCATCCGCAGATAGTGTGATACTAGTGTGATAAAAAAATATTAGGATACTCTTTATTTCAAAAAAACATTTAGGAAAGCTTTAAAAATAATTTCTTCACTCGATAATATATTTTGTCCATGAATCTAAAATTATAATCTTTTAAATTCGTAATTAACTTGATGAGTTTTTCTCATATAATTTCGTTTAATTTCATATAATTCCAATTTCTGAATTTAAAACAATGTAAATATTGACTTATCATGTTTTTTTTTCTTTTTCATCCTAAAAGTCACTTTATGAAATACAAACATCTAAAAAGTTAAGATTGTTACGTTAAAATGAATAAGATAGAGATGACAATAATGAGTTAAAGTTCTTGCAAATTATTCATTATACCTTAAGTTATTCTCACTGTTCACGAAATGGCGGTCGTAGTTGGTAGTCTGCTCTTCGCTTTTGCAATTTCCCTCAATTCTATTGGTAAATATAATAATTTTGTAATTCTTTCTTGGCCCAGTTATAGATAGACAATATTTTATAAATCCGGAAGATGAAGTTGCAATTCTTCACCCGCTTAGCCAAGCTCGTGCGGTTGGCCGTTTTATCGCAAGCTACCGCCTAGCTTGGGCCACGGAACTACTTCTACCCGGGTATTTCTTCTTGCAGAATTGAGTTCAATGTCCGTCTCTGGAGAAGTACTGATTCCTAGACTCAGTAATGGTATCTGTTCTTCGTTCTTAATTTAAGTTTTATTTTTATTTTAAGTATTTTGAAGTTTTGATAAGTTTACTATTTTTACTGTTTTAATAGAGGTTTTTAATTTTATGAATTGTTGATGTTGTTTACCATCACAATATCAGCCATAAATATTTGACTGATGAGGGCTGACATAGCAGCCGAAACGTTTCGACAAATTTTAAATTGGACGAATGTTTGATTGATTTATCAATATCATTAGAGACTATATTTTGACACATTGAACATTGATATCTCGGAAACACTTCGAAAAAAAATGTTTGTGTTATTTTCGTGTTTAGTGGGCAAAATAAGTGGGAAAATCATAGTGAGATATAGTGAGCAGACAAAATTTTCAATTTTTTAAACTAGTGTAATTTTGCATAAAAGTCCGTTTGTGATGACTAATTCATAAATCAGACAATACAGACTATATAACAGACTATATAACAAAGTCGAAATGCGATGGAGTAATATGTTAGTTTACCTAATATTTAATTGAGCCATCTAACAGAATGTTGATCTTTCCACTACGAAATACAAAGTCCCTGAATACAAGTTCCTAAAAAAGTGCTCGAATGCCGTAAACAGACTATTTTTATAAAATACAAATATTTTAAAGATTAAGCTTCACCCGAAACAGTACATGTGTCCGGCCAAGGCAGATTTATGTGTAACCATCTTTGATAAACGTTAACTTGAACAAAAATCCTACATAAATCATAGAATACACGACATAAATTTAGCACATTAATTAACACATTTATTTAAATTTCATTTTATAAAAAATACCAAGGTCATTCATTTTAATTCTTTGGACTCAGCTGCGACCTAATTGAAAAAAAAATTGATACACAATACACAATTACAAAATTTTGAACATTCTTTAAAATTTGATTTAACATGCTCAAAAGCTACTTTATTGTAATACTAGCAATGTTATACGCACGCTACAGCGCGCGGAAAACGTTGCATTGTCAATTATAATATGCAACTATAAAACAAGATTACTATGATTTCAATTTAAAAATTGTACAGTTATAGCACTTAAAAAATTAATTGAGAGGCATGGTTTCATTTTTCAGGTATAAATTTTTCACATTTTGTTTACAGATTATTGTAGAAAGGGTCTTGGAAAATAAGAAATCTAGCTTAAAAATATTAAGTTTCTAACGATTTTTCATTCTTTTGAATTTCTGGAAACGCTTTCAAACTCTTTCGAATCCTTCTGAATTCTTTTAAATTCCCTAAGACCTTCTTAATTCCTCTTAATTCTCAGATATACCTGGATTCATCTAAATTCTCTGAATTATCCGAATTCCTTGAATTCATGGAATTTCCAGAATATTGAGAACTTCATGAATTCGAAATTCTTAAAATAATGGAAAAAATTCAGAAGGATTTTAAAACAATTGGAGTGATACCATGAATTCAGGGAATCCAAAGAATTCAGAATATTTGTATAAATCCGGGGTATTTATAGAATTCCTGTAATTTCAAGAATTTATAATATTCACGGTATTCAGAAATATCCTAATATTCTGGGATATCAAGGAATTCAAAGAATACAAGGAAATCAGAATGAAAAAAGAAAGGACAGTTTTTATTTGATGCGTGAAAGCTACGAATTTTTCATTTTAATAGTACATTGTGCGCCAAGGAACTTAAGTCGGTCATTATACGCCGCATGTGAGATCTAAATTTATGTAATTATTTCAGAATTCAGAACACTCATTGTTATAATCAACTTATAAGATTTAAATTCTCACCTACAAAAAATTACCAACGCAGTCAACTTAGAAATTTTGCATAGTTTTATGAGTAATATGACTATTGTATCAGTCTGAAGTTGATCAAAATTTAAAATTGCCATCTACATTTGCATTATAAAAATTGATTAGGTGTACTTATATTTTCAATTTTTGAATGATTATTGAATCTCAAAACAAAATAATTAAGGAACAAAATCATCACTACTAATCAGCTTCATGCTGCGAACAGAATGTGGTAACTGAGAACATAGCTAGTAAGTTATTAGTAATAATAAACGAAAATTGTGTTTTAACAACTACTAAAATATAACCATTTTTCAGTAGTTACGTAGTCTTATTAAAATTTTATTGCTAGGTTTTTGAAATTAAATCTTATTACCGCAAAATATTAATTTTTGGTCACACTTTTCACATTTCAATTTATATTAATTAATTCTCGTTCTCAGGTAAATAATATTTTCATTCTTACAACTTTTTATAAATTTCTACTTCTTTTTAACGTTTTTTAATGCCCGCTTCATATTAGTGTATATTTAACAATTATTGCACGTATTATTTTGCTTATATAATTCGCCATATCAAGTTACATTAATGTTTAAACAATCTAATGCAACTGAAAATTTGATTATATCTAGTATTATATAAAAGGATTTTGTAGTTTTTAGAAGGAGCATATTTTGTTAAACATCAAAATCTATCCTTATAAATTCTTTTCGAACTGTTGTGCATATTATAAACTTTATAAAATAAATAACAAGCTTAAGGTTAGCAATTCCGTTTTTTTCTAAGGTTACTTAAAATCTGGAATTTTTCATATTTCACAAAATCACTCTATTTTAAGTTTAAGACACCTCTCCCCTAATTCTCAAAGCCAAAATTTCTTGAAGAAGAGGCCTAAATTTGGTCAAATTGAATAACAGTTGTTCAGTTCCGACTTTAGCTTAATTGAGTTTAATAAATATAATTTAGTTTATTAAAGGTAAAAGAAGAAAACTTTGGTACAACGATTTGAATAAAACATATACAAGCCATGGTTAACAAAATTTATTACTTAATGAAATACAAACATCTTGAAACTTAAAAATGATCTTATGGATAAGATAGCGATGACTGTATTGAATTAAGATTCTTGTAACATATTCAGTTAACTTTAAGTTACGAAATGGCGATCATATTTGGTAGTGTGCTCTTCCCTTTAGCAATTTTCCTCAATTCTATTGGTAAATATAATAATTTTGGAATTGAAGTTGTTTTTTAAGAGGGGTACAACCACTAAAATAGCAATTCAAAAAATACTGAATAAACATAAAAATTAGGCACTGTCTATGGTTACGCAATTTTCCATAACGTTAGCCCTGAACGAGCTGGAAAAGGGGTTAGAGTTACGGAAAATTCCGTAACTATAGCCAGTTCATGCAAATTAATAATCATGTATATTAGGGTGAGTCATTTTACAAGGCAAAAATAGTATATTGTGCACAACCGCAGCGAACTAGTCTTTTTACGGTCAAACGTTAGTTGGTGCAAACACGCGAGATCGTAAAAAGACTTCGCTGCCTCAGTACACACGATACTTCATGTAATAAGTGTATGATTTTCGAGTTTCCTGATGATATTACTTCTCAGGTTTAAGGTTATTTTAAAGGGACAAGTACCGCGCAGAACAGTGTGTGTGGGTCGAAGTAACGAAAGCGCATGCACACGCATTTCCCGCGGACGGTAAAGTGCATTTCACCGGCCTAGGCCAGTAAAGTAGGGCTGGGCGGTTTTCCGGTTAACCGGTTTCTAAAAATAACCTGATTTTAAAAATAACCGGTTTTTTAAAATAACCGGTTTTCGAAAATAACCGGTTTTTCAAAATAACCGGTTTTCGAAAATAACCGGTTTTCAAATACAACCGGTGTTTCAAAATAACCGGGTTTTCAATAAAACCGGTTATTTTGAAAACAACCGGCTTATAAAAAATCACTGATTTTGGAAAATAAAAACAGGCAGTTACGTTCGGTTGCCTGTCGTCAGCCTCTCACCTGACTTATACGGCACATCTAGTTAGTCTGGTAGGGTAGCGGATAAAGTCGGTTCATTTTTTTTTTTTTTTTTTAAGGGCTGGGCGGTTATGGGAATTCATAACCGGTTATCTGTCATTGAGAAATCCGGTTATTATAAAAAACCGGTTATTGTAAAAAACCGGTTGTAAAGAAATAACCGGTTATTGAGTTATGAATTCCCATAACCGCCCAACCCTACAGTAAAGTACCCCATTGCCAACAATGACCTACTTTGCTGCTTCAAACCACGCCGAGAAAGCGAGAAAACATACTCGTTTTACGTCAATTCATTTCACAATCTGAGTACGTAAGTATAAATAACGTAAGTTGTACCTTTTTAGTCAAGAAATTTTTGAAAACAAAAAAATCAATATCCGTTATGATTTAGAGATCTTCTATTTGAGTTCTGTCTTTTCCATTGATTTTTTGTTGTTTTGATTTTCTCAACGTCTTAAAAGTGCATGTATTAAATTCTTAATCATACAGAATTATCCCCTTTTACGTTAAGATCATTGCACAATTAAACATTTTTTACTCATTTTTTAGTAAAATAATGATATTATCTTGAATTTTTCATATTTTGCCATAAGAATTTAACATACGGTGTGAAAAATATCAAACACAATAGTTGAATTTATGAAAATTACTTATTATAGAAAAAAAGTGAAACAGGAAAAAATTATTATTTTCCTTGTAAATGAGTATGAGCATTTTCATTGAATTGTTTACAATGATGGTTTTTTCGTGAAGATCTCAGGTCTAAACCTGGGACAGACCTGGTTTTTTTCGTGAAATGTGCTATGTGAAAAAAATCAATAAAAAATGAGAAAACTCAAATAGGGGACCTACAAATCATATTCGATTTCGAATTTTTTTATTTGAACAATTTTTAAACTAAGAAAAGTACCTAAAACTTGGGCTAGTATGTGTGTTCAGGTTCGAAAAAATTTTGTAATCGCCCTGAGACGCAGTCCGAGACATAGTCCGAGACGCAGTCCGTAACACAGTCCGAAACCAAGTCCGAGACCCAGTCCGAACAACTGAAAATTAAATTTAAATGTCCATATATTATGTAATTTCTTAAACACACTTTTATCCTGCTTCGGATGAAATATGATATACATGGTAATGATAAAATTATATTGAGACAAAGAAATAAATGTATTTGATGCATCAAAGAGCTTACTCGTTAACTACTAAAAATGATACTCTCACCTCTGACAAATAATTCTAATTATTAATTTTGGATCAATTGATTCAACAATCATTTGAGTTGAGCACTAGAAAAGTTTTCTTCGTGAAAATGATGGTTAGTACTTTTTAGCTACATGAACCAGATAATAATTTAAACTAGTTAACACAGTCTGGCCTATTCGATTGCACGAAGTAATCCAACCAGTCCCATTGGCTTGAGTTGGCTTTAGGCATCGAAGCCTAACTGCTCGTCGACCCGAGCTCACGATCATGTTTGGAGTGAACTCACGCAACGTCATGACGCACTTACACAGGTAGGCCGTTAGGGTACAGCACCCTACCGCAACGCTCCTGTTTTGTCACGCCTCAGTGAAAATTCAATATTATTAATAATTATTAATAATAAGACGACACTGTCGTATTAAGGATGTTTTAGGTTTCAAATTTAAATTAAACTGTTATTAATTAAAGCATGGAAAGCTAAACTGTGCTAAGACCACTTGTTCATGAAACTAGGGTTTCTTCAAAAATCATAATTTTTGCTTTTCCTATTCTTATTAACTATTATTACATATTTCAGTGAAAAAAAATTAAAGTTTTGAATTTTTTTACTTTAAAGTTTAGTATTAAGATGAATGAAAATATTTCAAAATTTCTGAGAATTGAAACTAATAGAACGAATTATACAAAAAAAATAAAAATTTTCTAAACAATTCGTCAGTAATTATAGGACGTTGACAAGCTTTTAACAATTGAATATATTATTACCAAAATTGAAAAATATTGTGCTGCTTCTAAAAATGTTCCTTGCTTCTGATAAATAATGTTATTTTTTCATGAAATAAATACAAATATGTATTTCAGATTATTTTTTTAATGATTTATGTACTAATTCTATTTATACTACCACGGAAAGGTAGACCATGTACTATTCATATCATGGATATTGAACTGATCGATTTGTATTATTTAGTTATTATGAAAAATCATTCATGAGATAGAAAAAAGGGGATTAAGAAATATAACTATTTTAAACACCAATGTTAGGTGCACACTCAAAAAACGATTTGGTTGAATCAACAAAATTGTTGTTGGTTCAACCATAGAACATGGTTATTATATTGACAAAAAAATATTTAGTTGAGCCAACTACATTTTTTGATTAGTTTAACCTCAGCTTTTAGTAGATGGAGTATTTGGTTGTTTCAACAAAAACATTGTGCTGGACCAATCAAACATTTTGGTGAGTCAACCAAAAATTTATTTTAGACAACTAAATTTCTATGTATATCCAAGAAAACAGTTATTTTGGTTCAAGAAATTTTTTTCCGAGTGTTGACACAGGGATAACAAAGATACATATCCCAGTAGACAGTAGATAGGTTCAAGGATAGATAGATATTATCCATCTCTTTCTTTTCTATCTCAGTAAAGTTGGGAGGTATGACGATTTGATATTATAATTTATAATATATAGTCACAAAAGTCGACATCATGAACGTCCTCTTTCCAACAACCTTCTGAGAAAGTTCTATTCAAAATGGCTGAGAAGTGGGAAACTGCAAAAGTTACTATGTATGAACCGGAACATTAAATTTAGTATTGCATTAGATTCCCAGCCGGTTTCGAACCCGTGCAGTCTCGGGAGAGATGATATGATAATGTTGTTAGCGACACGACGAGCCAACGGCTTCATCTAAGCAATGGATTTAATCCTTGGGGAATCACATTTCTCACGAAGAACCAACTTTGCACTAATTTTGGGACCCGGAAAAGCTTGAACAGAAATTTAATATGATAAAAAATTCTCTAGAAAGAAATTAACTCTTGAATTTCTTTTATATCATTTCTTTCTCTCTTTCCAATTTTTTTCTTCTCGAACATCAATACAAATTTACGATTAATTTTCTATTTCCAAGTATAATGTAGGATATCAAATGCCAATTACATCCAAATGTGTTCAAACTAGGTATTCATGATGTGCCCCTGGGGCAATAATAATACATGAGGATTTGGAAAATGCGTCGTTCATAATTGATTGAAATGGCACATCTATTATCCGATAGCATAACACATTTCGCTTAGAGGAAATTTCTCAAAACTAGCATCAATCGCGCACTACGCGCGAGTGAGGTTTTTCGATTTGTTGCGAGAAAAAATTTTTAATAGTAATTACAATTGTGAATAAATCATTGATAACAAGAAACCGTTATACTTGTCTAAGGAAGACCAATTTTTAACGAAATATTTGAATCCTCAACGAAAAAAGAAACATTTCCCAGCAAATAGTACCATTTTTAACCAAAAAATATTACATTTTTAGCATAAGAGACGAATTTTCTACAAAATAGTTCCTACCTAGAAGCTTAATTTTCTAACAAACAAAAAAATGATTTTCTAAGAAATAGTTACATTTTTATCCACAGAGATGAGTTTTTAATTAAAATAATGAATCTTTAACCAAAAAATGAATAAGTTTTTAACAATGAAGTATCTCGTTGTCCCGAAATTCGGGATGAATACATTTTTTAAAGTTGTGCCAGTCGTCCCAAAATTGTGGGAAAGCTGGTCTATCTCCTTTTCCAGCTCCGTCCATTTTTTTAATGAATAGACGCAGTCCTTTAAAAAAGTAGTTCAATTGTTAAACAAGTAGTTGAATTTTTAACAACAACAAAATTCTCAATGGAAAATATAATAGCTGATATTCCGGTCAAAAAATATTTTAATTAAAATCAAAAACAGTTGAATTTATCCAAAAAATTGAGAAAAATGCTTTAAAATCTTCCAGATTTTCTTGGACATTTCCTGCAAAATTGACCAATTTACCTTTAAAATATTCTACATTCTTTATCGATATTCTAGTAAATCATTTAAAATGTTTTGAAATCTCAACATTCAAATTATTTTATAATCTTTTTAAAACTGTTTGAATCTTTCAAATATCTTTCGAAATAATTCAGTTTTCTTGACGAAAATTTTTATCCTACAAAAATAAAAAAATTGTCTCACAATTTTCCAGATTCTTTTCCCAGATGTTTTGAAATCTTCAAAACTTAAAATCGATCAATAATAATAGTAAAATCATTTACAATTAAAATTGTCTCTTCTATCAATGATGTTTAGAAACATTCGGAAATTTCAATTTACAAAATTGAAGGTGCAAACAATTCCTCATATTCATAAATAGATAAACAGACTGTAAACAACCCCTAAAAGTCATATTCACGAATTTTTTAAACCAATCAGATTCTCGACAACAATGGATGCGAGATATCGTTACACCACTTTCTTCAGATAGGATATTATATTATAAACCAAGGGGGGAAAGTGAGACTTTTCCGACGAACGTAATTTTTTCAGTGCAAATCGTAAGCGAGCGAGCACGAACCGAAGGCGAGTACTGATAAATATATGCGATTCGTAAGAATTCTCCTCCCCCTTGGGACATACGTTATTTTTTATAACAAATGCATGATTTCAGGCACGACTGAAACACAAGTACTGTTTCTGCTCACATGCAGGAATCTCAGAAACTTTATTTTTATTTTAATATGAATTTCGATTTTTTTCAGTTTGGATATTTACAAAAATGCAATTGTTTAAACATTTTTAATTTATAGTAATTATTTGAATGATCAAAAATCACTGAGTTAAATAGCTAGAAGTATGTCACTGATTCGAGTTAAGAGAGTATAGATGTATAATTTTCAGTTTTCACCTTTGACGCCACATTTTTGCTCCCTGTGACGTCACAATGCTTGAAAATCACTACTGAAATCATCCATGTTTTATGAAGAATAAATTTTCAGCACTTCAGATATAAATTAATCACCCCAGTGAATTTAATTCTAATATTATAAATTTATAATTGATTGTGTAATTTGAACTGTACTTGCACTCTAGAACTTAATAGGTTTAACGGACAGAAATCTTCTCTCCATTCGGAACTGTAATTTCTCGAAGATGCCGAGTACTTCAGAGAAATGTAACGAGCAGCTTCTGACCTACGGTTTCCTGCAATTATAGAGAGAATCGATACCGAAACGGTGGATTTGATTTCAGAACGGTAACCTAATTTTCCAACTGGTTCTTGATCAAGCTCGGAATTTGACCCTTGAAAAAGAATTAGATAGTTGGATTAAATCCTGTTATATTAAATTTTAAGAAAAAACTTTCTAGACAAATTTCACATCTTAAACTGATATTTCATTATTATTATTATTATACAAAAAATTCATATGAGAAAAGGGAGACAGGGAGGTGGTATAAAGGATGAGATAAAAATTTTAGATCAATCTAGAATTCCCTTGTTGCTTCTTCAAGCAACACATTCGTTCCGCAACAGCGCTCCGACATAGGTCTCTGATTAATTTCTCTAGTAATCACCCGAGGCGACGAGCTTCACAAAATCATCTTATGTCATATATGAAATATAAATGTGCTAGCTGACTGATGACCCCATAGGAAGATCCATACTCTTTTCTCTAATCACATCCAATAAGTAAAGCTAATATTGAATATTTAACAATAAGCGAAATTTCTTCAAATTATATCCAGTTTAATATACTATTTAACAGTTGTGCTTTCGAAATGTAGTTCACCAGTCTTTTTTACGACAATCAATAAATTTTATGGTTTTTGAAACTATGTTATTTGTTTTCATTGTCCAAATTGTGCCGGCTGGTTTTCGAAAGTTTGAATTTTTTGCCACCCTAGATTTCAAAATCTTCTAAAACCTATAGAAACACTTTCAGAAAAAAAATTTCTATAGCTGAATATGTATTCTTTTGTTGGTAATTAATTTCTTCGAATAAACATTTAACTATTCCAGTTGAGGATTCATCATTTCAGATGAAAATTTAGTTTGAAAATCCAACTACTTTTGGTTGAAAATTCATCTTTTTTGGTTAAAAATTTTACTATTTGGTTGAATGTTCAATCACTTTTTTAGAAAATCATGCTATTTGATTGAAAATTTAACTATTTTGGCATAAAATTCAAATCATTTCTTAAAAACTTAGCTATTTCGTTAGCAATTTATGTTTTGGGGTTTCTGGTTTTGAAAATCATTTTTTTTGTAGCAATTTATTCTTTTTTGATTCAAAATGCAACTGTTCTGTTGGAAATTTATCTATTTTGGTTCAGCACTTAACTATTTTGTTCAAACCACGTATTTTTTGGTTGAATTTAACTATTTGTGATTTTGAATTGAAATATCTTCGGCTGAAATATCAACTATTAAATTTTTTATCAAGAATTGATTTCTTTTTGTTGAAAATTTAACTATTTTGTTACAAATTCATTTTTTGATTCAAGATTCATATCTTTCGATGAAAATTTAACTATTATGTTCAAAATTTATTGATTTTTTTATAAACCTAAATTTCTCACTAAAAATCTAATTATTCCATTTTTGGAAAATAAATCTTTTTCAGTTGGAAAAAAAATCATTTTTTGGTTGAAAATAAAACTATTTTGCTTCAAGTCGTGTTTTCTTCATTGAAAATGAATTTTGTTAAATAGGAATTCAACTATTTAGTTGTAGATTTCTCTTTTTTAGTTGAAAATCTATGTATTTTGTTGAAGATTCTTTTTTTGTTAGATAAATAATCTTTTTGGTTGAAAATGCATGTTTTAAAAATTAAACTGCTCGGTTACAAGTTGAACTCTTTTGTTGAAAATTTAGTTTTTTGCTGAACATTAATCTTATTGCATGAACATTCATCTTTTTGGTTGAAAATTGAAAAAAAATGGTTGATAGTTCTCCTTTTTTTGTTAATTCTTAATTATTTTCAACCTAAAATTTAACTATTCCATCTTTGACTGAAAATTTATCTTTTTTATTCGAAAATACAACGAGTTAGGTACAAATTCGTTTTTTTTTGGTTGAACCCAACTGTTTTATATGTATTTTTCTTAGTATATATTTCTCATCGCTATATATTTCTTAAATTCAAAAGTAACTGAAAAATTAACGATTGCTACTTTTTTTTGCAAACGTAACTAAGAAAAAGGTACATTTTGAATCGGCCAAAATTACTAGTTTCTTTTGAAAAGTAACTTACCCATCACTGCTATTTAATTACCCTGATTGATAGTAAACATAATATAATCTTCGTCTATATTATGCAAGAGAATATATTCATGACTTATTCAGTGATCAATCAAACTTAATTTTCATATTTAATCATCATCATTTAAGCATCTGAAAATTTTCTGTTCCAGATTATCGACGGGAACGCGAAGACCGAGGTGAGCAACAGGAAGGAACCAGGCGTCTTCTGCGGCGAGTCGGAACAACCTCAAACTTTTATTTCCGAAACAAGTTTCGTCCGAGTTCTCTTCCATACAGATAACTTCACCGATCAGACTTACTTCAGTTTCGACTCCCGAGCCGAGCAGCAATTCGAGGTTTATCTGAGATATGGTCAGCACCCAGAACTCTACCCAAATCGTCGAGGAGAAGTAGTCCCTGGCAGCTACTGTGAAAGAGTCTTTAAAGACTGTAGGCTACAGACCTGCTATGTTCAGAGTCCAGCTTACCCTGGAATTTATCCCAGAGCCCTGCATTGTAAGTACAAGTTGAACACCAGACTCCCCTTCATCAAACTTTACATCGAGAACGAGGAATTCAACATCGATGGCCAACGCTGTGAAAACATAATGACTTGCCCGATGAGACCCATCAGCTCCGGATCAGAACATTGTCCCTACGACTATATAAGAGTCTTCGACGGCCAAGACGAGACTTCGCCAGTCATAGGAACCTTTTGCGGAATGGGAAAGTTCCCCTACAGTATCATCGGGACCACTAAGGATCTCTATGTTGAATTCGTTTCTTCTCCAGCTGGTCCCTTGCTAAACACTGGATTTCATTTCAACGTTGGAACTTGGCCAGGTCACGTAGAGACCGCTGGGGTGAAAAACGGCAGCTGTGATTGGCTATTGAGCAGTCAATCCTTGAAGAATGGAGACGAAGGGATATTTCTATCAGTTGCCCACTGGTATCCCCCACACACGAGTTGTACTTATCTTCTGAAAGGTCGTCCTGGTGAAATTGCTAGGCTCTATTTCCCGAGTTTTCGAGTTAACAGGATAGAGTCTCCCATCCAATCTTATGATGGCGATTGCGGGGAGAGTTTAACCCTGTATGATGCTGATTGGCCAGACGATGCAAAAATTATCAAAACCTTCTGCGACACCTTCAGCAAGCCGATGGAGAAACACGACTTTGTTTCGACATCTAACGCTCTTTTCGTTCGTTTCGAGAGCAAAACTGGAAGCTACTCTGGTAGTTCTTTGTACTACTGGGCCCATTATGACTTCTTCAACGCTACGAAATTCGGTGAGCCAGTTCCAGATACCGAATGCGATGAGGTTTTTGCAGCTTGGAAATCTCAAAGTGGACGTTTAAGGTCTCCTCTGAATACTCTCGTCTTCAAAAGATCAGGGGATCCGCCTTCGGATTTATCCTGTACATACAGTTTTATCACTGACAAAAGACTCTTCGCGAGAGTTATATTGACCGTAGAATCGGTGACTTTTAAGGATCATCCTTACGCCCAGTGTGGTCACTGTTGGGATAGTCGTGCTGACAAAGTCATCATTAGAGAACCCTCTGTTGATGCTCCAAAGGGTCACTGTCTCTGCAGACTCAGCAGTGGCAATCCGCCACTCAGAATTGTATCCCGTGGGGAAAAAATGGATTTGAAGCTGCTAATCGATGGAGCTCATGCAGCAGCGAGTTACTTCAAACAACCAGGACCCCTCTTCGAAGCTACCTACGAATTTGCTCACAGTCCTCTCTGCGGTCCAGCGATACTTCCGGCCACGACTGACGGTGAAATTGAATTCCCTCATTACGAGGCTTTGGGCTACGTGACTCCACCTAGGTCGATAAAGTGCATCTGGGAGCTGAATGTCAATCCAGAGAGGGATCTCTTCTTGCACTTCGACAAGACAAAATTTGGCTCTAGATCCTGCGAGGACGGCAAGATTGAGATAATTCTTCCCGGGACACTCGAATCTTTCTTTATCGTTTGTGGAGAAAATGTCAGTCAGGCGAAAGAAATTCCGATACTATCAGCAGCGCAAATTCTGGATTCTTCAAAGCAGTCGGGAGTAGTGATTCAGTTCACTGGATCGATGGCTTTGACGAGAGCAGAGTTTAAAATCACTTGGACGGAATTGTATCATCTTCCAAGGGATGGAGCTGGAGCTTTGAATACTCAGAGGCTCGAAGAGTGTGGATTTCAGTGTCCAGGTGAAGCTGGCTGTATACCCATGCGTCTTCTCTGCAACGGAGTTGTTAATTGTCCAACACCAAAACTTCCTGCGGGCGTGTACAATGCAAGTTTACTAGACCCGGACGATGAATCTGTGGAAACTTGCGGTGGTCCGATTGGTGGAAATGGTAGCAGCATTGTGGGACCTGCTGGTTGGGCTGGGGCAGGACTAGGAGCAGGTTTGGCTGTTCTCTTTGGATTGGTGTGTTTGATCACAGTCTGTCGAGTCTGTCGAAGAAGAAGTCGATCCAGGGACATTCATGTGCCCTACTAACATGAGCCGTTTATAAAAGCAGTTTAAGGGATTATCACCATCTTATTAGTTTTCTCAACAATTTCTAGAACTCTATACATCAGACTCTTTGGCGCTCTGGTGTTGATTGCGCGAACTGTTCTAAGTTCTCAGGGGGAGTAGTCAATGGTGAGACTCTAGATAAGCTGTTTCAACTTCATCAGCTTCATTGTACAATAATTTTAGATCTACTGAATCGTATTGTAAATTTGCTCAATGAGTGAATATCCTAGTTAATGATGAGATTGGAACCGGATCGGAACATTATAAGCGAATGGAAATCCAATAGAATTGGCTGATGTCACTGGCCATCAGGTAATGACCTGAACTTTCTATTCACTCTCTTATCATTACTGCTTCGAACGTCTACAAGTTTTAAGTCGGAACTCACGTATTAGTTTCTATCTAATTAGTATCACCATTCAAACTTTGAAACATCTAATATCAAAGCGGAATGCTAGGAACATTCCGCGTTTAGTTTAATTGGAGATCCTCTGGCAAAGGGAATTCAATTGACTTTTTCGAACTTATTTGTTAGTTTTGCAAATAAAAAAAAATAATATCGAATTTGTTAAAAGGAGAATAGACACTGCTGACTTCCATTCTTATTTAAAGGAATTAAGTTAGTGCAAAATAAATTTGTTGCCCTGCTCGAGACGAAGATGACAGTTTTTTTCTAAAATTCGAAACTTCTGAGATACGTTGTACATAGTAATATATTAAACATCACTGCCCCCTTGTCTTCGTATACTAAAGACTCCGTCAAGTACTGTAAAGCAAGTCGCTCAAGACACTTATAGCGTCACATCTGAACAAAGAGCGAAGAGGCTTTTGTTAGAAACTGAGCTTCTAGGAAGAGAGGCTGGATCCTCCTCTCTGAACTCAAGTAATCCATCGACTATGGTTCGAGAGAAAGTTTACTTGTTTGGCAACTTCAAACACTTTGATTCACTCCACAGGAATGATCCCAGTTAAATATTTCCATTATTTTCCACGTGTTAAAAGTTATCATTTTCGAACATTTTAACTCTATTCTGCCGTGTATTGAAATGTAGATTAAAAATCGACTATTAATTTCTTTAAAAAATCTGAATTTAAATTTTCTACCAAATAAGATGAATTATGACATTACTATATAATGAAACCTCTACAATGTAGCGCGAAATTTAAATTGCAAGATCTGCATTTTGGGTTTCAAAGTCCGAAATATTTTCTTTCCAATAAAAATATAATAGAATATTTTCATTTATATATTTAAGTAAAGTAATTAAGTATTTAAGTATTGCGTACTGAGTACTTGAGTAAAGAAATTTTTCATAAATTTGGGAATGACAATATACCAAAGACAATCTTAAAGGAAATGAAAGTACCTTAACTGGTTTCATAATCTAAATACTTCGGAAATTTAATTAAGTACTTTTTCAAGTTGGACTGACATCCATTAATTTACATATAACTACTTTTATATACAGTAAAAGGACTCGCATTTTGGAATGAGGCACGATTTCATCTTTAAAACATGCCAGCTCTTAAGACATCAACTTCAAAACTTCTTTCTGACCTAAAGTGACCCATCGCATTTTACGACTAGGTTATTGTCATAAATATTGGAACTCGAGTTCACGAGTAGTATCCAACTCGTAAACCCAGAAGTTATTTAAAATTTCTTTCAGTCCTAGAGATACCCCCTTTTCCATAAAAGCTAAAAATGAAAATTTATTTCAATAAATTCGGTTAATTCTTTTCAACCTGCTTTCTTGTTGTCTGGGAATCAAGGTGGCTGTAGGTCAGAAAAAAATATAGGAATACAGAAAAATTCAGGAAATTTGATTGGCCAGGGGAAGTCAAGAAAAAGTCAGGGATTTTGAAAAAAATTTACATAGGTCAGGGAATTACTATGAGAGGATAATAATGTTTTTTCAAGGATAATAAATTTGAGAAAATAAGAAAACGTAGAATTGATCAAAGAAAAATTAGGGAATTTTTAAAATTAAATTTGGCGGCCTTTCTATTTCTTTTTTTTTGCAGTTGCTTCCTTCTGAAGATTATATTGGTTGAAAATTCATCTATTTTGTTAGAAAATTAATTTTTTGTTGAAAATTCTTATTTTGGTAAAGAGTACTGGTATTATTTTGGTGTTGAAAATTCAACTGAAAAGTTTGAGAGTTCATCTGTTTTAGTAGGAATTTAATCTTTTTGGATAGAAATTCAACTGTTTCTCAAAAAAGTCTCGTTTCGTTTCGTCATTTTTGTTTGAAAATCAATTCCTTTTAGTAGAAATTTGATCTTTTTTTAATGCAACTGTTTGGTTGAATTCAACTGTTTCTGATTTAAAATTGAAATCTTGGTCGGTTGAAATATTTCCTGTTACATTATTCGTCGAAAATTCATATTTTTTGTTTGAAATTCAAGCCATTTTGTTAATGAATGATTTTTCTGGTCGGAAATTCATCATCTTAGTAGAAAATTCATCGCTTTAGTTGAAAATTAGCTGTTTTTCGGATGTAAATTTATGTTTTTAACTACAAATTTAACTATCCCAGTTGAATATTCATAATTTCAAACGAAAATTCATCTCTTTGGTTAAAAGTTAAATTATTTTTGTGAAAATTGACCTTAGGAACTGCAACTTCATCTGCTTAGGTAAAAGTTCAACTACTTTGTGAAAAAAAATTGTTTTCTGTTTAAAATTTATTTTTTAGCTAAAAATGTAACTTTTCCATTTTTGATTGAAAATTATTGATTTTCTTTTGGGTTGAGGTTTCCTCTTTTTTATTTAAGATGCAACTGTTTGGATGAAAATCAACTTGTTTGTTGTAAATTCATATTTTCAGGTTGAAAATTCAACTCTTTCACAGAAAATTTATGTTTTAGCTCGAAGCTGCAGCAATTTGAATGAAATTTTTCTTCTTTCTTGTAGGGAAAATCTTTATTTGTTAGAAATTCATCTTTTTGGTTGGAAAATTCATAATTTTATTCATAAATTCATCATTTCACTTAAAAAATCATGTCTTTGGTTGGAAATTGGACTATTTTATTGAAGATTATTCTTTTTGGTTTTAAAATTCATCTGTTTTTGGTAGAAGTTTCATCTTTTTTGGTTGAAATATCAGCTGTAACATTTTTGTTGAGAATTCATCTGTGTATGTTAAAAATTCAACTACTTGGTTGAAAATTTAGGTATTTTGTTGAAAATTTAATTTTTTCGTTGAAAATTGCAACTGTTTTTGGTTGAAGAATAATCTTTTTTTCATTGAAAAATCAACTATTTAATTGAAAATGCATCTTTGCAGGTTAAAGGTTCAACTTCTTGTTTTTCGATGCAATTTTTTGGTTGAAAATTTATTTTTTGTTGAAAATTCAAGTGTTTGGTTAAAAATTTTGGAATAAAGAAATGAATAACTTTGAAGTTTTCAAATTTCAATCTGAAATATTACTTTATGCCGTTTATAACAGATTCTACGTTAAAAATGTTACAAGATTAAAGTGCTAGTCTTTATATATGAATGGTTAGGGAAAATGAAAAATTCGTCAGGGAAAAATCATGGAATTTTGAAACTAAAGTTTTTCGGCCACCCTGCTTGGAATTCAACATTCGAAATACGCAGAATACGGTATTTCCTCTGTTCGCACTGATCTCTCATGTCCTTAATCGATTTCCAATGGTATTTGAACGATATTTACGATCCGTTTCAGCGAGAATGTTGAGGCAGAAAACCGAAAAATAAATGTTGACAGCTTTTTTCCCTCCATTTAACCGAGTGTGCAACGACCATACGGTAGATTGTTCGCTTCTTTTATTATTTATTTGAACTCGATGGGTAATGCCTCACTAGATGAAGCGAATGGTGCTTTTGGAGAATTGATCGATCCTATTCTCCTATCCAACGTCAACCACAAAGCAGTTTGAAGTCTTGTACCTTTGACCTTTCTGATACTGACAAAAGAAGCTGTACGGCGACATTAAAAAAGATAGGAAGAAAAAAGATGTTCGATAAGACGTCGGACAAAGGTTACCTCGAAGCTGTTGTCCTTTTTGTATAACTTGAAAGAGTAAAAAGATCAAAACCGTGTATGTGTCCATCTTGAAACCAAGCCTGTCGCATCTCATCTACTCATCCTTTTCAGAAAAGTTCTCTAATTAATTGAAGGCAAAGTTTCAATTGAGATACTTTATCCTCGATAGTATTTCCCATTCGTCCGTAAATCCAAAACAAACTTTCTTCAGAGTTTACTTCTGCTATCTTGTTTGAAAATACGAGGAAGAAATTAAATTGGTACTTGAGAAGTTTATCATTTGAAAATCGAAAATTCAAATTGAAGTTTTGCCCAAATCACTTTAATGGGGTACTTGATTTAATGTAACAGATCGTTTATCTGAGCTTTTATTTGATCTCCAATTATTTAGACTGAGATCGCTAAAACTTGATGGAAAAATTATTTCGATCGGAGGAAATGGAGATGAAAAAAATTATGGTTCGAACTGCTTTGTGACATTAAAAAAAGTATACTCACTTTTTTTTATAAATAGGGTAATCGGTACAATTATCGCCCACCTAAGTAGTTTTTTTATAAAATTCTCGAGGATTTCAATAACTTTAAGGGATTTTTAAAACTTTCAAGGTATTTCAATCAATTTTCCAGGATTTCAGAAAATACCAAATATCATATAATAATTTAACGTAATTTTATAAGATTTCAATGGATTTCAAAGGACGTGTAATATTTTAGGGACTTTGACAAGATTCCAAGGAATTTGTAATTGATTTCAATAATATAGAGAGATTTCAGAAAGTTAAAAATATTGTAATGTCTTTTTAAGGATTCCAAGGCAATTTTGAGATATTTAAACAATTTCAAGGGATCTCCTAGGATTGCCTAGAATTTCAGAAATTATGAAACGGATTTACAAGATCTTACAGATTTTAAGTTATTTTAAAAGATTCCAAGGGATTTTATCAGATTCTTGAAGATGTCAATGCTTTTATGGGATTTTAAAGGCTCTCAGGATCCGGGAAAAGATCCTGGAATTCAGTTTTCCAGAATTTCAGGAAAAATAATTAAATTTCATGGAATTGTACGAGATTTTATAATATTTCAATTCATTTCAAAGAATTTATTTACAACAAAGGAGAGCTCTTGTAGGATTTTAATGATTTGAAAATATTTTTTGCAATTCATTTGCATTCGTTTGAAATTAACTTTTTTTTAATTGACTTTTCTAAATTCACTCTATTTAATATATTTTAAAAATACTTTTTTAGTTCTTGTTCAATTCACCATGAAGTTCTCTAAGTTCATCTTGAATTCTCAGGCATTTCATCAAATTCTCTTGAATTCCTTTGAATTTGTCTAATTTCTTGAATTTTTATGAATTTCATCGAATTCTTCTCTTTTTTCCTTAAATCATCTAAATTCAAGCCAATTTTACTGAAATTAATATATTTTTCGAATTTTCAAACATGTTTTCAATTCGTTTGAAACATTTTGAATTTTACTTGAATTGTTTTGAAGTTTTATGAATCGGATTCCTTTGAATTCTTTTAAATAGAAATGAGCATAAGTCACATTATTAATGCACATTAGTCAATTTTTGAGCTAGAAATTAGTCACTTTGGTCACTTTTTCAGTTTGAATAGACAACTCTTTTACTTTGTAGGGTTTCGTAGCCCCAGGCAGGTGTGGATAAGAGAGGTAATGTGAGAAGAAATAATGGGAGGGAAAGGAAAGTAGGGAAAGCGAGGGGAAATAAAAGGTGGAAAAGTATGGGAAATAAAGGAGGGAAATGAGTGGATATGTGAGGAAATAAAAGGAGGCAAAGTAGGGAATATAAGGAAAAACGAGCGGAAATGAAGAGAAATGAGGGAAGGGAATGTAAGGAGTGAGGAGAAAGTGGGGATGGAAAGTAGGATATGTGAGGTGTAATGAGGGGAAAAGAGAGTAAAATAGGGGAAATAAGTGGAGGGGGAGTAGAGAAAGTGAGGGGCAATAAGGGGAGTCGAAGTAGGGGAAGTGAGGTCAAATGAGAGGTACGAAATAAGGAAAGAGGAAGTGGGGCAAGTGGAAGGAAATTTGTAGTTGAAGTAGGAAAATAATGGAGAATAAGTGAGTGTCAGTGAGGGGAAGTAGGGAAAAGTATTAGAAATGAGGATGAGTAGGGAGGGGAAGTAAAATAGGGGAATGTATTGTGACTAATTTTTCAAAGTAAATTAGACTGTGGTAGCCCTGAGAATAATAAATTGAACATTTATAAACTTATATTTAAAAATGTTTCATTCGATTTATAAAAGATTCCATATTAAAAATTTTACCAGATTAGAATTTTGTTCTTTACATACCAGTGATCAGGAAAAAAAAAAATTATTCAGAAAATTTCTAAAATAAAGTTTTGCAGCCACCTTAATTGAATTTTAGAAAAAATGCCGTCATTTTTGATATGATTCACTGAACAATTTAAACAGGTGTTTAAAGTAAATTTTAAGAAAGGATGGAGCAGCTGCTTCAAAATTATGGATGGCATGCTTGAACATACCAAGCTATATTACGACACCGAGATAGAAAACCGGATATTAGTTAGGAGACGTCTTTCCTCGAGATTGGAATGTCAGGTGTAATGAAATTCCTTAGAGAAGGTATTCGATAAATCAGGCAATTGTCGATCGTACATAGAATGGTGAACTCCTGCTATCTCCATAATCAGTATTATCAATTATTTTTCAGAATAAGACTCCTACATTATTAAAACTCACAGGAATTTTCATCACCCGATTACTTTTTTCCAAAGAAAATTACAAAAGTTGGCTTGTTCCAAAAAAGTAATGACGCCAAATATATACACTTTCCTGTCGAGAACCTGATTGGTTTCGACTTTTCTGCACCATCAATTTTGTTAATCAAAACTTCCAAATAAGTCATTTTAATTCATGATAACAGTCATTTCTAAATGTTTCTAAACATTTTTGATGAAAAAAACATTTTAATTCAAAATGATTTTTTAATATTGGGAAATAATTCTGTTCTTAACATTTTCCTATATCACAGTATGACTTGGAAACTTCTCTACACTTTTAAAGAGACGAGAAAAGTAAAATTATCGACAAAAAAATTTTCGGTACGGAAAATTAATAATCTTTATATTCAAATTTAAAATTATTTAGTTTTTATTCCAAAATATTAGTTTTAAGTTTTGAAAATTTCAAAATATATCGAAAAAGAACCCGGTAAATTTTAGGATAATTTTCTGATTATGCAGGATTTTAAGAAAATTATGAAAACAGAATAAACAAATGAAAACAAATAAGCTTCAAAAATAAACAGTTATTCAACATTTTTAAATTCTATTAAACATTATGTAAATTATTTAAAATAAAGAAATTAAAGTAAAATCAGTTTTAAAAAATGATTAAAAATTCAACAGAGCTAATTTCTACCTTTTGCAAAAATAAAAGAGAGTAACATTCTGAAAAAAATAATTTACACAAATTGTTTGATGAAATGAGAAAGAAATTTCATTAAACCAATGAGGTCCAGGTTCATCCTAGAAGGGACAAAATATGAGCGACAAAATGACATGAGAACAAAGTAATCGAATTTTTTATGTTGCAAGATTTGCATTATGAATATGTATTTCCCGGAAACTAGTTCCCCGACTTTATAGTAATTTGAGTCAGGAAAGCAGTAAAGTTTCATTAAAATGAGAGGCGGATAGAAAGAATGTATATGCAACAGCTCCGCCAATGGTAGCGTTGGACTCGTTGATGTTTTACAAAAGAGAATATGCACAAAATAGAAAAAAGGGAAGTGTTGGTGGTAGTTGGAATAAGTTCTTTGTCAACGTGGATTAATATTTCGCTATAAGCTCAAAGAATTTAGGATACAAATTTCAGGCTCGAAAAGCCTCGGTGAAAGATCATCGACTGGAAAAAATTAACATTGTACATAATGAAACAGCATCATGAAAAAAGAGCATGCACCTTAGGGTGGTGCAAATTTTTTTCTCGAATTTCCATGCATATCGCCCCCGAATTTCTTTGAATCCACAGAAAAATTAATTCAATTTTCCAATTCTTAAAGAAAAAATGCATTTCATTCAGAATCGACAATAGAAGGTGAATCCAGTTGAAACTAAACATTTCTCTACTCAATTAACCAAATAATACGAATCAAAATAGTATATGATGTTAAATGTGCGCAAAGTAGACAGTTCCACACGAGTGTGAAGTTTGATGTATGAGCGGTTTTTTTTCTGAAATTTTCGGGTTTTTCATGACTTTTTAGTTAGTAACAGATTATAATCATCAGTATTAATATTATTAGTTCATAACTGAAAAGCCAAAGCAATGTTAAAAATTTCAGAAAAAATCGCAACTTTATATCATTATTTAAAGAAAATATCATCAAAAATAATAATGAATTCTTTAAACAATCATTTTTGTTAAATTGCATTAATTATTACCTCACTCTAAATGAAAAGTGGCAAATTTTAGAAAGAACTGTAACTTTCTAGCATTAATATAAGAGAATATTATTATAAATAGTGATAAATGGTTCAAACGATTATTTCTATTGAATTTAATTGATTATTGCCTTGCTCTAACTGAAAAGCTGAAAACATGTTAAAATATTTGGAAAAACAGCGACTTTCTAACTATATTTGAGGAGAAAATTGCTGTAAACTATAATAAATTGTTTAAACAGTTTATTTTAACATATAATCACATTTAATCACATAAACATATAATTCACATTTTCAAAATCGAAAAAAAATCATAAATAGTGCGAAAAACTCGCAAAATTCTGTTTTTCAGTTATGGCTCGCTTATACTTGTGGGTTTTTTTGGGACCCTGTTAAAACAAAGTTATGGGTATGATATGTAAAAAGTACTTTTTGATATCTATTATATGGCTATTTCTAAAAATGAATGTGAATTCGCAAATCGATTCACCTAATATTGACGATACTGAATCAAATTTACCAGATCGTCTTTTTTTCTTATGAGTTATAAGTGTTAAATTTCATGTGGCTTGGGGAAACTTTAAATATCTTTTTTTTTAACGCACTTATTTTTTTGCCGATTCAACAAAGTCTGGGGGAGATATGCATGAAAATTCGAAAAAAATCTTTTCCAATTGTATCTATTGCTTAGAAACACAATAGGGGCCCTTCAAAAACTACGTCACATTGCCAGAGGGGGGAGTGATACCAGGTTGCGTGACGATTTGAGACTGGGGGGAGGGGTTAACGCACAATGTTTTGGCTCAAAAACTCAACTGTTATGTTCAAAATTTTATTCTTATTTAGAAAATTCGACTGTTTGGTTGAAAATTAACTTTTGGTTGAAAATTCATATTTTAAGGTTGAAAATTGAACTGTTTTTCGAGAGAATTGGCTTTTTTCGTTAAAAATTCAATAAGTTGGTTCAAATTATGTTTATTTATTTTGAATGACATTTTTGCATTAAAAATTTTGTTGTTGTTGAAATATCAACTTTTGTATTTTTTGTTGCAATTTATCTTTTTTGATTGAAAATTCTATAACTTGCTTTAAAGTTGAAATTAATTATTGCAAATTATTTTTTTCTTAAGACTCATAATTTTGGTTTAAAAATCAATGATTTTGTTAAAAATTCTATTATTGCGTTAAAAACAACTTTTTTGCTGAAACTTAAATTTTTTTCTTGACCATTTGGTTGAAAATTCAACTATTTGGTTGAAAATTCATCTTTTTACGTCATCAATTCAACTGTACGGTTAAAAATGCAGCTATTTAGTTAAAAATTTAAACATTCTGTTTGGTGAAATTCAACTGTCTTCTTAAAAATTCGTCTTTTTGGCTTAACGGTTCGATTATTTGAATAAAAAGAAAACTGTTGGTGGTTAAAGTTAATTCTTTTTCATTTAAAAATTCGATCATTTGGTTGAAGATTCATCTTCGTAGGTTGAAGATTCAGCTATTTAGTTGAAAGTTAAGTTATAATAGCTGCAAAATTATAGCTGCAAAATGAAGCTGTTTGTGTTTATAGTTAATTCTTTCTTGTTCAAAAATTCCACCAGTTGTTTGAAAATTCAACTCTTCTATTGAAAGTTCATCTCTGCTTTATCAATTGCTTTTGATTATTGTTGAACATTTAGCTACATATATTGTTGAAAATTTAATATTTTTTACTTGAAATCTTAAGCATTGCATATTAAATTCAATATGAAACCTAAACATTAATTTTTTTTTAAATAATGTATTCTCCTATTTTCTCGAAGAATCACCCCATTTTTTCTGTTTTGAGAGCATTATGGTTTGTGAGGTCTATTAAAATATTATGTTTTCTGTTTTATTTCAGGCGTTTATCAAATGAAATTGAAGACAAAAATTTTGACTTAAAAACAAGGTGGCTATTAGCATTTGTGACGTCACACTGGGGGAAAAAAGCATTGTGTAACAATTTGTGACGAAGAAGTGGAGGAGTGAAAAGAGTGTTTAAAATATCGTGACTTTGTTTTTGAATGGCCCCATATTATTCTGTTCTGATATTGAAAGATATTTGTGAAAAAGGAAGAAAAAATTACTTTGAGGAAAATTGGTTAACTTTTATTTAATATAAATATGATGTAACCAAAGAATTTAAATAGAATTGACCAATTTTCTACAAGTGTGAGTGTTAATGTATGAAATATGAGATATGGAAAATATAAAACCTAGAATGAAAAATAATGTTGAAAATAATAAAAAAAATATATTATAAGGTAATCTTTCCACGATTTTTGACATTTGTTGAGATGAGATGAAAAATATGGAGAGTTTGGTATAAGATGTCTTGAGTGTGTTTGAAAAAAAGACTCTTGCTTGTACCGCAGTTTGTAAATAGCTAGCGTTTATTTAGATGTAGTGAAACCGTTAGTAAGCGTATAAAAAATACATACACACATAAACACACATAAGCTAATTGTGCACATATACATCCGCCGCAATATTAAATGCAGCTACATCGAATATCCCATTACCTTGTAATGACAATTGTAATGATGATTATTATATTTTTTACTAATAAACAATAAGCTCGGCAGTGGAGATAAAATCCCTTGTATTCCTAATTCCCACAAAGAAATGAATGTAGTATAGAATATCCTTAATTATTGTTTAAAATTTCAATAATTAGATTCAAGATATTTTCCAGGTGAGTAAAAATCCTGTAAAACAGGAGAAATAAGGAGATTTTGCACAAAATTTTGCATCTTCAAAAAGATAGATGAATTTTTAATCAAACAGTACCATTTTTAACCAGAAAAATGAATTCTACCATCAAATGCGAATTTTCAACTGAAAAAGATAAATTTTCAGTTGGAACAGTCAAATTTACAGTTTAAAAAATTAATTTTCAACGACAACAAAAAACCAAATTTTCAAAAAAATAGATGAATAATCAACAGAGAAGATCAATTTTTAACTGAAATAATGAATCTTCAACTGGAATAGTTGCATTTTCATCCCAAAAGTACAATTTTTATCTAAAACGATGAATTTCCCACTGAAATAGTTGAATTTTCACCCAAACAGTTGAATTTTCAACCAAAAATATTAATTTTGTGCCAAAAAAGACGAATTTTCAATAAATCCAATGCTTACATTCTAAGTTAAATTAATTAATTTTCAACTAAAAAGATGAATTTTCAATCAAAATGATAGAATATTCAACTACATTAGTTAAATTTTCACTTTAAAGAATTAATTTTCAACAAAAAAAAACGAATTTCCAACGAAATAGTTCATATTTTAACCAAAGAGGTTAATTTTTGATTAAAATAAAGAATCTTCAATCAAAAACAATATTTTTAACAGAAGAGTTCAACTTTGAAACAAGTAGTTGAATTTTCAGCCAAGAAGATGAATTTTCAACTAAAATTATGAATCTTCAAGCGGAATAGTTTAATTTTCAACCCAATAAATGAATTTTTAATTAAAATTGTGAATTTTTGACTGCAATAGTTGAATTTTCAATCAAAAAGATGAATTTTCAGCCAAGAATATGAATTTTCTACCAACAAAATTGAAATTTCAACTAAAAAATATCAATTTTCAACCAAAAATTTATCAATCAAATTTCCAGTTAAAAAAATTAATTTTCAACCAAGGAGATCAATTTTCAACTAAAGTGATGAAAAACTTAATTTTCAACCAAAAAACGAACTTTTGACAAAATACCTCAATGTTGAACAAAAGAGATGAATTTGCAATTTAAGAAAATGAATCTTGACAAAAAAAAGATTCTTTAAAAAAAGAGTTTAGCTTTCAGCAAAATTGTTGCATTTGTACCCAAAAAAGATTAATTCTTTTTTATTTTTGTTTTTTATTCTAGTTCTGAATCAAAAACGTTTGGATTCAACATTAAAACGAATTTTCAACAAGAGTTGAAATAGGAACTAAAAAAGATTTTTCAGTTTAAAGAGAAGAAACATTACAACCAAACTGTTGGTGTTTCCATAAAAAAGAATAATTTTCTATCAAGAAGGACGAATTTTCAACAAAATTGTTAATTTTTTAACAAAAGAGATGAATTTTCAATTTAAAAAATGAATCTTCCACACAAAAAAAGGATTTTCAACACAAGAGTTTATCTTTAAACCAAATTGTTGAATTTGTTACAAAAAAAGATGAATTCTCAAGGAAAAATGTAATGGTTGATATTTCAACCAAAAAAGATTTTAGTTTTGAATCAAAAACAGTTGAATGCAACAAAACAAAAAAATTTCAACAAGAGTTGAAATATCACCCAAGAAAGAAACTAAAAAAGATAAATTGTCCATGCTTTTCCAGGTATATAAAAATTCCCTCACAACTCCAGGTTGTCTAGACTTTCCAGGTGAGTATAGACAACCTGTAATAACGTAAGATTTATTAAAAAACGAACAGTCGAACGGTTCTAATAAGAGGCTAAGAAATATTTGAAATATATGGAAGAATAAGATAAAACCAGAAATATAGTGCAAAGATAATTCCGATTATCGAAATGATCTGCCGCTTTTATCTTCAACGCTCGCTTAATGAACTTTTAAATGAGGATTAATTGAAACGGCTTCCACGAGGCGACTAAGCCCTTAATCTCCTTTGTTCCAATGCTCTTATAAATCCTGAACACTGCCTAGTGGCTAGCAGCTTCTTTTAAGTTGCAAATTAAAGCATTAAATCCAAGCCTTTATCGTTTTCTTCTATTTTTAACGTTTTCTGCCCTTTTGTTTGTAATACAAGCGATTCTGAGAGGAATATTACGATACTTGCAGATCTCAGACTCATTTGCGAAATTCAAGAAAGTGTCAATAGTAATTTTTTGAATATTTTGTATTTTTTGTATTTGTATTTGTATTCATGTTTGTATTTTATTTACTCTTCTTAAATTGCATAAGAAAATATCAGCTAATAAAAAATTAATTCACGAATTACAAATAGTAATTTGCACATTGGCCCGCTGGCCTGTACAAATGAGGAAAGTAGATGCCGTATGCTCTAATTTCACCGATAGAAAAGAATTTAATTCAAGAATTACAGTCGAATACGTGGTTTATTCATTGCGAGTGTAAAGACCGTGTCTTCACACTCGCCGGGAGCACTCAGCCGTGAGGCCCGTGAGGCCTTAGGTATCAAATAATATTTTTCTTTATACATACATGCAAAACCCTCGATTGGCCACCGTTCATAGACATCGGAAATGATCGATTCCGCATCGTGCGCGAAGACAATGAGCAAATTCCCAACATCAGTTAGCAAAATGCTTTCACCAGTAAGCAAAATACTCTACATGGTTACCAAAATATTTTGCTCACTATGTGAACACCGTTCTGGGCGAATATGGGTTAATCATCTTTCATTGTAGTATATTTGATGTTTGCAAATGGTAAACAATATCAGCGTTTATATTTTAATTTGTAAAGAAACATATTTTTCTATACACGAGGCCTCACGGACGGGTGCGTGCTGCCTGCTCGTATAAAAGCCCAACTTTCGCCCCTCGGCCCGGATTCGCCTCGTCTTCGAGATGGTACTGATCCTTCACACTCGCAGTGAGCAAGCCACCCATTTGGCCTCTCGTATCAAAATATACTATTTCTACCTGTATTGGATCTCTTGGTCAATTATTGACTGATTTGCAAGAAACATTTCAGAATCAACGAAAAATCAGTTAAAAATAAGTTTTCTGCGTAAAAATGAGACGTAACTTATATATTCTTTCTCAAAGAAGAAATAGTTTCAGGCGATTCTGATACCAATCTGATTTAGACTATTAAATTCTCCTGATTAGGAAAATTCAAAAATATTCAAAAAAAAGTCTATGAATCAACGAAATTCAATATATTCATTATTACAAAATTTTTCTCATGATAAAAACGATGGAGAAAAAAGATTTCTTACATTAAAAATGATGTCAAAATCTGCAAACTCATTTTAAAGAAATCTTAAATTATTTGTCAGTACATCTACGGATTGGAAAGAATCATGAGTTTAGTGTCTCTGTTTTAAAAATTTTTAAATTCAAATAGACTCGAAGTTCATTTTACCATGAAAAATTTTCACAAAAATGTAGAAAAAGATTCATAATCAAAAATAAAATCCAATGACTATCTAACTTTTCGGCTCTTTAGAGACAAAGTAACATAATTAAAAAAGAGGGAAAAAGAGGAAAAAGTCAACCAAAAACCAACCTCTCAATTTTTCCTCTTTCCATCCTTTTTATGCTACGAGGGAACCAACATGTTTCGAGGTCAGTTTAAACCTCCTCATCAGGGAATTATTTATTGGATAACTAAAGGTATGAGTAATTCATATACCTGTAAAAAGTATATATTTCTTATACTTCGTGAGAAATATGAATTAATTAAGGTTAATGTAAAAACAAAAAATTATTTATTGAGGAATTGATTGTTTTTAATGGAATATAATTTTTTTATTTTTTTATTATTTAGTTAAAGAAATTACTTTAACCTAATTAATGACTCTATCCCAAATTATGTTATACCTTGAGAGGTCCTTCTTTAAATTGATAACTTTGTTTCCTTCTCTCTTTTTAAATAACACTTCCTTAAATTCTCTCTTTTTAATAACAATTAAAATTGTTAGATATTTTTCATAGGTCCATCTATGACATTAATACCCTCATCTCGAATTCAAATCTGTCATTAAAATTCATTTTGATCAGTAGAAACAATCAATTTCACATTTTTTAAACAAAATGTTTTAATTTTCTATATAATTTTCTCAATTATTTTTTGAAAAATTCATTATAACTCCCTGTATTTTTGTCCTTTGATGAAATCCAAGGTTTATGTATCCTTCTTTTGTTGTCATATTCTGGAAAGCACTCGTGTAATCGTTTTTCCAATTCAATGTTTTGATTTTGTTCAAATAAAATTTAAATAAAAATTTTTTCAAGTGTTTTTAATTGACCTCGAAACATGTTGGTTCCCCCGTAGTATAAAAAGAACGGAAAAAGGAAAAGTGAGTTAGATAGTCATTGGATTTTATTTTTGATTATGAATCTTTTTCTACATTTTTGTGAAAATTTTGCATGGTAAAATGCACCTCAAGTCTATTTGAATTTAAAAAAAAATAGTTTCAAATTTAAATACGGCTGCGAAGTACTATGGATGTATTCACTATGGGTGTATTTACTTGTGCTCATTTTATGAGCATTTTGCTTCCTCATAAGTATCAAATAAATTTGCTTCCTCATAGAGGGAGGTTTTCCCTAACAATAGAAAAAATTGCCCACCAATATGTCAATTAATGTGTTCTGTGGCAATCGACAACTTTTTAACATACCGTAGTCTTATATTCCAAATTAAAAACTCATAGAAAAGATGTAACTTTTCTTAAAACTTTCTAAGCAGCTATTGATTAATCACTCATGGTTTTCGAAAGTTCGTCAAAAGATCAATTCACGTGTCTCGAAGACGCAAACAAACATGTCAGACACAGTACTATAGTCTTCATAACTCGACTCACAATATGAACAAAGTTTTTCTCATATGAAGAGGATACATACATTTTTTTAAAGTTTATAAATCGGCAATGGTCGGTCATAAAAAGTTCACCAATAGGTCAATTGATGCGTCTCAAGGACGCGAAGAAATATTCTACATGAAATATTGTCGTATTTTGAATATCAAAAAAGTTTTTCTTATATAAACAGAATAAACCATTCTTTGAAACTTCATAAATCGGTGCTGTTGGGTCATAAAAGGTTCATCAATAGGTCAATCGATGCGTCTCAAGGACGCAGACAAATCTCTTTATGCAATATTGTCTTGTTTTCAATATCAAAAAAATTTTTGCCATATAAACAGAATAAACCATTTTTTGAAACTTCATAAGTCTGTAGTGGTAGGTCATAAAAGTTTCAACAATAGGTCGATCGATGAGTCTTAGGGACGCGAAAAAATACGCTAGATAACTTATTGTTGTATTTAGAATATGAAAAAAGTTTTTCTCATATAAACAAGGTAAAATTTTTCTTTTTAAATCTCTAAGCGCAAGAAAAGAAGTACTTCTAAATGGTCGATGTAGTTCGAAATCCTATCAGACCTGGATATCAATCGGAGCTACACTTCATCCAAATTTCATGATTTTACTTTTTCCTTTGACTCTTTTTACTCTTTTACTTTTCGAGATACGGTGAACAGAAAAAAGTTACACATCCACACACATACACACACGGAAATTTTTTTAAATTTTATTTTCGTGCTCCTGGGGTCGAATTATATCAAAATATGTCAAAAAAGTATATTTGAAAATGTGGGTCATTACAAACCTCCCTCTATGAGGAAGCAATATTAAAAATGTCAGAAAATTTTCACTTTTAAATCTTTCTAAACATTATAATTTCAGATTCAAGTATTCCAAATGATGTAGTTTTAACTTTAACGTAGAAAAATGTCTGGTTTTTCAAATTCCTAGAAATCGTAGAATATCAAATGGGAAAACTTGATAGTGGCATAATTTTCAAAATTAAGAAAAAAATTTGTTAATTTAAAGCCTTAAAAATGAAAAAATTTGAGAACTAGCCATTGAAAAGTGAATGTTTTAAAGTATTGAAAATTTCAAACTCAACTTGATAAATTAAGAGAATTTCGAATTGAGTGGCTTGAAATTGTGCAACTGCAAAAATTGAAGTCATAGCGGTCTTGATTTGTATTCCTTTTTTTAATTCTTACTTTTAAATTTAATATATTGGAATTATCCGATTTTTAGTTGCATATATAAAAAAAAAATTTAATTAAAAATTAAAAATTGTGTTGTTCAAAACAAAAATAGATCTAAATAGAACAATCTCAAATTGATACCTCAGTAATTGAATGATTTGTTTAATTTCACTTTAGTTTTCAAGTTCAAATAGTCAAATTTCAATCGCTTCGAAGTAACAATTATAATAATTCCAGAGTTTTCAATTTTTAATTATTCAATTTTGAACGCTTCTATTTCAAAATGATGCAAGTTCAATTATTACTTTCATTCCATTCGAAATACATTATCATTTTTCGAAATGTAACCTAATCTAAAATTGTTTAATTTCGAAAGTTTTCAATTCAAAAAAATTCCTAATACATGAACATTTGTTTGATAATGGATTTCGAAATTATTTATATTCTTAATTGCTCCAGTTTAAACTGTGAAAATGACATTGAATTTATTTTTCGATCTTACACAAATTATTCTAATGAATTTGAATATTAAATTAAAATTTGTTTACGTAATAACAATTGAAAATTCTAGAATTTCAGAAGCTTAGACAGTTTAAATTGCCCTGAACTTTTAAAGATCCAGTTTTCAAAATACTAATCTGAAATTATTCGATTTTGAACATTTTGAAATTGTCCTAGTTTTGAAATTTTAATCTAAATCATTCAGTTCCGGGATTCTTCAATTATAAATAAAATTGTTCAATTTTGAATGCCTTGGATTAGAAATGATACAATTTCAAGTTTTTTCAATGAAATTGTCCAATTAAAAAATTTGGAAATTTTTCAATTATAAAAAATTCTGATTTAAAGTTTGTAAATTTCAAACACTTTCAATTTCCAATTATTCAATTTTAAACGCTTTCATTTAGAAATTATAAAAAGTCTGAATCCTTTTCGTTGCATTCGAAATATTATGCTTTTTATCAATTTTACCTTATCCAAATTTTTTTAATTTTCAAAGTTTTTAATTCAAAATCGTTCAATATTTGTTCTTAATTTAATGAGCTTTCAATTCGAAATTATTATTCATTGTTCCAAAAGATTGAAAAACTCTTAATATATAAAACGTTTTTCAATAATGGATCTTCAAATTTTTTATATTTTTAATGTGAGGAAATAAAAATCCAGGAAATTTATTAAATAAAATGACAATTTTTCATAAAATAAATATATAAACCAAAGGATTTATTTATACGGATGAAGGGATTTTCTTTCAATTCAGACTGGGAGCTGATTTATAAAGTACCCAACTTTACTGGAAAAGTGTCTATAATAATAGGATCGTGAATTTCGTCAGCATAATCGACACAAGAACGTGAGGAGAATGAAGTTAGTGGGTGCTTAAGTAGATAAGGGGATTATCGGTCAGACATCGTGGGTGGAGTATAAATGCGTTATACGGCTATATCACTGAAAAGCAATATACATGGTTAATTTAAACCCACTTTGAAAAATATTCTAATTAATTTGTCAAAAACACTGTATTTTCATCAATGAAATTCTGTTTCAATTCTTACAATAATTTTGACTTTTTCTCAATAATAAGTATAAACCAATTTTAATATTTTGAACTCATTAAAAAAAGACGTTTTGAACTAAATGAGGATCTTAATGAGCTTAAAAAGCGATATGCTTAAATATGAGATGACTATAAATAATATTTCTTCGTAAGTTATTCCTCTACCATTATTTTATCAATGGAGTTTTCCTTAAATAATTTTGAAGGATATAATTATTTTTTACAAATATGATTTTATGTGTCAGATTGAGGCATTTAAAAAAAATGAAAGTTAACTCAATTTCAAAGAGACTTGCTTAAGCAGATTTTTGACCTTTTTTTAATTAATTTTTTATTCAACAACAAAGTTGACATTTTTTTACAAATGATCTCATTTGTTTTCGATTACTTATATATGTACATCAATAAACCAGTAAAGATACCCCTTATAAATAATATCCAGCAGCAATCATATCTACATTTAAAAAAACGTGTTCATCATTAGATTAACAAATTAATGAGTGTATGTATTACTTCAAGATTAAAAATACTTGGAGACTTCATTGTGCAATTTTTTGGAACGCGATATATGTGAAAACAATTCTTATTCATCATTTCTTAGAAATCCAGAGTAATTTTTAATGTTATGAACCAATTTAATAAACAACCTGCATATCTTAGCCATTTCACGCTCCAAACACTTCGTTCCTATAAAACCATGTATCAACAATTTATCGGTAATAAATAATACGTACAATTTTGTATCAACTGATAACAATTGTTAATTGGGTTTAAATTAGAACCGACAGATTTCTTTTTTTGCACGGAATCAATTATAAATTACTTATAAAAATTAATTCCTCATGTTACATTGCCAACCAACAATAATTGTTTATTTCATAAACGAATTCACAAATCGGCTACTTGTAAACAAATGGATGTTATTTTTCGTTACGGAATCGACTACAGTGACTCAGAAAGGACTTTATTTATCAGGATACTTTGTCAGGCGATAATATTTGTTCTTTAATTAAATAAATTTTGTAAACAACTACAGATTATCGTCAATGGTCACCAATATATTGCGTTTTGTTTTCAACCGGATCAATTTTAAATTAGTTGGAAAAATTTGTCACTCATGATACTTTAAAATCGAACAATAATTGTTCACTTTATAACTTTTTTATAAACAAATTCACAACTTCAGTATTTGTTAACAAGTGGATTTTATTTTTCACGCAATCGACTGCCAAATCAGGACACTTTGTTAGATGACGAAATTTGTTATTTATTTAAATCAATTCTATTTAAAAAATACAAAAATACAGAATAAATATTCAAAGAACGCTGCATCCAGAAGTTCAAGCGCTGCAGCTAAAGCCACCATAGATAATAAAAAGTTGAATTGTTTTAAAAAATTGTTGCTCATTCTTTGAAAGTAATAAGGTCGCGGATATTTTAGTAAAATTATTTATAAAATAAAAAATTATTGTTCTTTCATAAAAGTATCATAAGGAATACAATTTTCCAAGTCATTTAGAGTTAATTCCAAAATTTAATTGACGAAAATTTGTATTTTCTTATAAAAATCATTTGAAAAATTATAAATTATTAGCAGGTATTAAAAAGTCGTGCATATTATTGATTGCCGACAAATTTTTGATTAATTTTGTTTAAAAAACGAAGTCTTTAGAGCGCGAAATGGCCAAGATATGCATTTGTTTATTAAATTTTCTTATAACATTATTAATTGCTTCTGATTTCAAAAATGGTAACTAAGTGTTGTTTTCACGTATATCACAAATAAAAAATGGAAAAATAAACTCTGAAAGTATTTTTTGTTTTGAAATAGCACTTTTACTCATTATCTTCTTAATTTATAATATTAGGCAATTGTTTTTAAATGTTCTGTAAGTGCAAGTTCATTAATAATGATCAATAGTGAGTTCATTCCAGAATTTTTTTAGGGATGAAAAATCATATTATTGAAAATGCTAACTTCCTCACTTTATTTGTTTAAATATTATTGCACACAAAAAGAAATTAAAAAATCCAAACTAGCCAAGTTAGTGGTTCTACGATTGAAAAAATGTTTCTTCCCAGCAAATCTACTTTGTATTCCACCACTAGTGGTGCAACATGAAAAATATTGTAACCAATTAATATTTGCTAATTTTAAAAACAAATTATACTAACAAATGTAAAATTCAGGCATTTAAGGCAAGAAATAAGTCGTGTTTTCATTAGAATGGTTTGAAATTGTCCATAAACTAATGAAAATTAAGTAAGTTCTTTGTTCAATAGCATTCATCAACATTATAAACAAGTCTATAAACAAATTCACTATTGGGCCATTTATCCACAGAAATACACTCTTCTTTCACTAAAACTTTAAATTGTTTCAATGATGATACTTTACCAGAAAACTTTGTCCTCACAATGTATTTGTTGATGTTACGATTAAAATAATGTTATGATGTTATAATTAAATGGCCAAATGGTGCATTTGTTTACATAATTTTGTTTATAATGACATCAACTCACATGTTTGAAGGACAAAGTTTTCTGGTGGAACATCACTATTAAATCAATTTAATGTCGTTCTTGTGAATGCAAAATGTATTTCTGTGAATAAATGATTGAATAGTGCATTTATTGATATAATTTGTTTATAACGTTGAATAATGTTATCAAACAATGAAGTTACCTAATTTTTCATCACTTTGAGGACAATTTCAAACAATTCTGATGAAAACACGACTTATTTTTTGCCCAAATTTCAAATTTGTTTATATAATTTGTTTAAAAATTGGCGAATATTGATTGGTTACAATATTGTTCATTCTGCACCACTAAAGATAGAAAACAAAGTAAATTTTCTGCAGAGAAAAACTTTGAAATCGTAGAACCACCAAGTTTGGAATTCGTATATACAATTTATTTCTACAATTTGTGTATACAATATGTTTAAGAAATTAATTAACATATTTTAATGATTATTTGCCTGTATGAGATGCTGCTATACTTATTTCGATTGATCCCCAGCTCATTTTTATTGTTAACGGAAAGATAATAAAACAATTGTAAAAATTGCCATTTTTCTCACTTTGTTTGTTAACACAAAAGTGTATTGAAAAAATAAAAAAATCGGCTCTCATAATTCTCTTTAGAATTTACATATGCATTAAATTGTCGGATCTAGGCTGTTTTGGGACAAATTTCATCATTTTGCCCCACTGTGCAGAGTTGGGGACGAAGTTCGTGAAATTGTAACCTAACTTTAAAATTCCACTGAATTCAAATTTGAACAATTTAAACAATTTCCCTCAGTTTTGCAGAGCAATTATCAGTAATTGGTATTTGAATTCAGGATTATTATAGCCATTAAATTCAGCTTCCGAGGCCAACACTGCACAGCTGTACTTTGGTCTTTGGAGAACTTGAACAACTTGGATGCGGAACTTGCAAGTGCTCGCAAGTACATACTTGAATGGAATACTATACCTGGGGATCTGGAAGACTGCATATATACTACAAGAGCTGTGAAAGCACGTAGTTTACAAAGATCAGTTGATAATAATTCCATTTGGCTTGATTGTCAGGTAACTCGTAGAATCGTGGGCATTAGCAATCGAGTGAAATCCCCCCGTATAGCAAACAATGCTATTTGTCATCTGTTTTATAAAAGTAATTCTTTAAGAAACAAATGAAAAATATAAGTGTTTTGCCCACTATATATCGATGGGTTCTACGAATATTAGGCTATTGTTCCGTTACCGTTAAGAAAGCGACTATCACCCCATTACGAATAAGCACTAGTCTATCTTTTCCCTACGGATAAGAACTAGTATAAATTCATTTGGCTAAGTTTTCTGGAGGAAGAAATTAAAATTTGTATTTGTAAATCGAATCAGGAACTGAAAATAAGTAAACAAGTTTTGAAAGTAATAATATTTATACCATGATTTCAATGAATAATTGAAAATAAATCTCTTCCCGGTCGTAGCAATTACAAAAAATGTGTAGTTTTCTGTTCGTCAGTCTGTCCTGTGTGTCATTTTTGTAATATTTTCAGGAATAAATTGATTGAAAATTGAAGATATTGTTTTGAAGGTATTCATGGATAGAAATATTAATTCATCATATTGTTGATTACATTTTACTATTTTTTATTTTTGTGACGTACATATCTCGATTGCCATCGATAGCAAAGTGCGTCCTGCCGTTTCAACTGATAGCTGATGTGCGTAAAACTCTCCTTTTTTGACGATATAATAGCTTATGTCGGCATAAGAAAATATCTAAAAACATTTTGATTTCTTAAAAAATCATTCATTTTGAAGTATTTACAGTGTTTCTGGCCGTATGGATGTTTAAAAGCACCTAAACGGTGAGTTAAATATGATCATTCCGATATCGTGACAGACCCATATTTGAGATATCGTAGTAACAATAGTAACAATAATTTGATACTTTTCCCTTATCAAACCGCTTCATTTACTGTTCAATTAAAGATTCTAATAAATTGTTGCTGAAAATTTTTTTTTCAGCCAAAACAGAGGTGACGCCCCTATTCTGCAATTGCACCCTGAAAAAAAATTAGTGGATTTAAGGAAATGTGTTTTTCGTTGGTTTATTTTCTTTACGCCAAGGATTTGATTACTTCAGTTGAATAAATATTGTTAACAGGAAAAAGAAATGATTCCTAGCGTACTGCGTGAACGGAATGGTTACACAATTCTGTGACCGTAAAGAGACCACATAGTCACCGCTTTAGCGGACTGCGTGAATGGAACGGTTACGCAATTGCGTGACCGAAAAGTGATCACCCTAGCGCACCGCATGAGCAAAACAGTTAAGCAGTTGCGTGACCGTAAAGGCCGTAGAATAAACATATAGTGACCGCACTAGCGGAACGCGTGAACGGAACGGTTACGCAATTGCGTGACCGTGAAGTGACCACATAGTCACCGCCCTAGCGGACTGAATAAACGGAATGGTTACGCAATTGTGTAGCCGTAAAGTGACCATATAGTGATCACCCTAACGGATTGCGTGAATAAAACGCAATATCGTGGCCGTAAAGTGAACACATAGTCACCGCCCTAGCGGACTGAATGAACGGAATGGTTACGCAATTGTGTGACCGTAAAGTGACCACATAGTGACCACCCTAACGGACCGCGTAAACGAAACGGTTAAGCAATTGCGCGACCGTAAAGTGACCACAGAGGGACCGCCCTATACGTCTGCACAGAACGGTTATGCAATTGCGTGACCCCTTAGGTCATATTTTCATTCTTTTTCACATCTATCACCAATTTCAGATGTAACTCAACACTCTTTTCATATTGTTACGTATTAATAGTTATGTATTTGCATATATTCATGCAGTGGCGGACTGGCCATAGGTTAGAATCCGGAAAACCCCGCCGGCGCCCACCCTATCAGGCGCCCCCCTAAGGCATGTAGGCGCCCTCTGAGATCATTTTTTTAAACAATGTAAATGTTTTTAATAATAGACAAGAGAAAGCAGAATGAATTGAATTAAAATGGTATTCCGTAAACATATTGTACTCCATCAGCTAGTTAATCATCAACACATAACATCGCACATGAATTCCAAATTATACTTCCAAAGCAAATAAAAGTTTTGTGTGGAATAATTTGTTTGTCCTTCCAGGATTCGTAACTATGCAAAAAAAATTGTATTCTCTTGCATCTAACAGAATTTTTTCTCACTATATAAAGCGTCAGCAATGTATGGATTATCTGCGTTTATCAAACTATAAAAAGTTCAAAATTATTTCGCAAAACCTTAAACGTTGCAACATATTATTGTGTAAACAAAAGGACTTAAAATCCTTTTTCTATAAATTAAAAGATCAATCCGAGTTCGGATTTATTCGGATTCATTTGGATTGAAAATTTGGTTCGGATTGAACTGGATTGAGTCGGGTTAATTTTTTAATATATTAATAATTTTTTTCTGAAGAGATTAATAGCGAGATTAACTTTTTTTTGTATAATAATAGTAATTATTGTGAGTTTTTGAATATATGCTACTGCTGTGTCGTGGAAAATATGTTTGTTAATAAAAACAAAAAACATCCTTAGAAAAGTGGCACAAAAAATAATGGTGGTCTCTCCTCTTTTTTTTTTTTGCTTCTCAGGAAGACGCCCCTACATATCGACTTCCCGCGGACGCCCCCAGGTACCCAGTCTGCCACTGTATTCATGTGTTAAAAGATTAATCATTAAAAGCTGTGTGCGATAGCCCAACGTGCAGTATTGTGCGTTAGATCAGTGTCGAAACTGATTTTTGACACTGATCCATTTTAAAAATGTTTACCGTTGAAAATTTGCAAACTTGTTTCTTTTTGAATGTTTATGGTATAGAAACATAAAATTTTGAACATCTTTTTGAAATGGGTCTATATTGAAAATTTGCAGTTCAAGATTCTTTAATTCTTAATGTGTATAATTTAGAAAGATGGAATTTTGAAGATTTTCAGTTGAAAATTCTTCAATTTTGAAGATGTATAAATTGAAATTCTCAAGTGTGGATATTTTTGAGGATCAAATGTCTAGAGTTTTCAATCTTAAATTTTAAAATGTTAGTAATCAGAATTACAGAATTTTCAATTGTAAACCTTGAAACTTGGATAACTTTTAATTCTTAATTTTCCGCATTCAAAACTATTGCATTTTAAAGATTTACAATTCGAAATTCTAAAATTTTGAAAGGTTAAAGTTGCAAATTGTTCAATTTTGAAAATATGGAATTGGAAATTATTCAGTTTTCAAGATTTATATTTTAAAGACATGTAATTTGGAATATTTCTTTGAAGTAGTTCAGTTTTAAAGATTTACAAAAGAAAATTCTTCACTTTCAACGAACTGCAATTTAAAATTCTTCTATGTTTGAAATTTACAGTTAAAGATTCATTATTCTGGGATGTTCAATTCCAAATTAATGTGATTTCAAATTTAAATCATCAAAATGGCAGTAGTTCTGCTGATTTACAATTTGATTTTTTTTCAATTTGGAAGATTTAGAGTTGAAAAATTTCGACTTTTGATTCTCAAAGTCAATCAAATTTAAGAATTTTGATTTATACGTCTTTATAATTGAAGAGTTTGAATTTTAAATCTTCAAAATTGAACTATTCAAACAAACAAAAAAATAAAAATTAAATATTTCCAAATTATACACATTAAGAATTGAAAAATCTTTGATGACAAATTTTCAAGAGAGATCCCTTTCAATGAGATGTTCAATATTTCATGATTTTTGACTATAAATATTCAAAATTAAACCGGTCGGGGAATTTTAAATTGCCAATATCTTAAAAATGCATTAGTTTCGAAAATGGGAAATATTAGAAAGATTCAGAATTCCAGAAGCACTCAGAAAAGTATTTGTTTTAATTTCAAGAAACCCTTTCCTTAGCATATTTTCTTCATTTAATTAAAAATAACTTCAAAATGAAAAAAAAACGTTTCAAATTAAAGAAAAATTTTTCTTGGTACAGAAAAAAAAACATTATTTTAAATCAAAGAAACTTTTCTTTGACTGAGAGCCGATTAATATTTTTCATTTATTAAAAAATTCATCTTTTTGGCGAAAAATGCAACTGAAAATATAACTATTCCACTTTAGGTTGGAAAATTATCTTTCTTACTTAAAAATTCATGTATATTGTTGAAAATTCATCCTTTTTAGTGGAATACTAATCTTCTTGGTTACAAATTTATTTCTTTGGTTGACAATTCAACTATTTTGTTGAAAATTCGTGTTTTATGTTTAAAAATTCATTGTTTCAACTTTAAGTATAACTATTCCACCTGACAAATATTTTTAGCTGACAATTGATTTATTTCGATGAAAATCCGTCCTTTTCATAGAAAATTAATCTCTATGGTTGAAAAATCATCTTTTTGGACAAAAATTTGACTGGTGGGTAAAAAATTGGTTTTTTGAGTTAAAGATTATCATTATAGTTGAAAATTAATTTATTTGATTAAAAAATTAATCATTTTGTTGAAGATATTATTTTTTTTTTTTTGAAAAGTAATTTTTTTAACTGAGAATTTAAAAAAAAAGTTGGAAGATAACAAATTTGTTTTTGGTAAAAAACGTAGCTTCTTCAGTTGAAAATTGAACTATTTGGTTAAAAATTCATGCATTTTGTTGAAAATTCTTCTTTTGTGGTCAAATATTGATCCTGCTCGTGGAAAATTCATCTTTTTGGTTGACGATTTCTTTGGTTAAAAATTAAAATAATTTTGTTGATAATGCGTTTTTTATTGATAAAACTATTTTTTTCACATTGTAAATATAACTATTCCATTTTGGGCTAAAAAGTTATCTTTTTTAGTTAAAAATGCATGTATTTTGTTCAAAATTCGTCTTTTTCGTAGAAGAAGAAGAATAATGAGCCTACAGTAGATAATTGTTAATTAAAAGAACAAATATACCTGAAATAAGAAATTCTCATTTTAATTTATTAACACTTATAGTAACCCAACTAATTATTAAATTAAGTTGATTAGTTTGCATACATTAGTATTTTAAATTTATGATCATCTATTGTAGGCTCATTATTCACCGTAGGTAGGTATCCCCTATTACGTTCTTTATCGTAAAAAATTATTTTTTGAAACTAAATATAACTGGTCCATTTTGGGCTAAAAATTAACCTTTTGTAGTTGAAAATTCGTCTTCTCTAGTAGAATCCTCTTTTTTGAAAATTCATTACTTTGGTTAAAATTTAACTGCTTTGTTGAAAATTCGTTTTTTATGGTTAAAAATAAATTTTGTAAACTAGTAGTATTAGTATAACTATTCCATTTTTTGCTGAAGAGTGATGTTTTTTAGTTGAAAATTCATATATTTTGTTGAAACTTCATCTTTTTATAGAATAATAATCTTCTTGGTTGAAAATTTATTACTTTGTTTGAAAATTTAACTACTTTGTTCATAATTTGTTTTTTACAGTCTAAAATTAATTTTTAATCCGTAAATATAACCATTGCATTTTTGATTATGTAATAAATTATCTTGTTTAGTTGAAAATTTAACTATTTTGTTGAAAATTCATTTTTCATGGTTAAATATAAATGTTGCAAACTATAAATATAACAATTCCATTTTGGGCTGAACATTGGTCTTTGTTAGTTGAAAATGCATATATTTTGTTGAAAATTCATGTTTCTTAGAATACTAATCTTCTTGGTTGAAAATTCATTACTTTTGTTGAAAACTTAACTATTTTGTTGAAAATTCGTTTTTTATGGTTAAAACTTAATTTTTAAACTATAAGTATAACTATTCCATTTGATGTTGAAAAATTATCTTTTTTAGTTGAAAATTAAACTATTTTGTTATAAATTAAACTTTTTGGTAGAAAATTATTCTTATTGGTTGAAATCTTATCTTTTTGGTTGAAAATTAATTTCTTTGGTTGCAAATTTCATCTGAAAAAAGAATTTATTAAGGTCAAGGAAAAGTTAGGGAAAATTCGGAGAAAGTTAGGGAATTTCGAAATCGGTATTTTTTAACAAACGTGTTTTTTAAATAACGCGCCTTAAATTAAATTGTGTGATGGGAGGGAGGGAGGAATTATAGGTTGAAGGGGGTCACCCTATGCAAATTTGAGCATCGCTGATTTCCGAGAATCGGCAGTACAAAGCGGGACAAAGGACAATCGTTGCTAATCGTTGCATGAAATCTCAAGAGAGCGTGGCCAACGTCGCCGACTGCGATTTATCCAAGCAGTTTACGAGCATCTCAAGTCCTTTTAGTGAAATTCAGGGTGAAATCGCTTACATCACTGTTAGTGGTTTATCCGAAACGAGTCGTTCCATTAATCTGCACATTAAAGTCATTAATCAGATCTAGAGTATGATTGATTTAGCCAAGTTCGTTAAGGAAATTGCCAAGAAGGAAGAGGTGTGCATCGACAATGTCGTCTTCAGGCTTCACTCACGTGCGACCGTTCTCATCCTGACTATTTGTGCGATAATTGTGGGTGTCAAATCCTACTTCGGCGAACCAATCTCTTGCTTTACAAACGACGGAGATCAGAAAATACGTGAGTATGAGCATAATTATATCGATTTGTTCTTGCATTATACATAACCTAAGTTTGGCTAAAATACCATTTTTGCCATTTTTGCAAGGCTGCTTTCGCAGTCCAATTTGACGGTAATATTACAAGTATTCGAAAAGGTAAGCCAAACTTTGTAAATAAGGTGTACAATTTTTGCAATTAAATGTCAATTTATTTATTTTTAATCCCTGCTATAGAAAACAATAGAATTTACCACTTTTAAAGCTTTATTGCATTTTTAGGGTAGGTCCATTTTTTTTTGTAAGAAAATAAAAAGCATTACAGAGGATTTAATTAAAAATTGACAGATGGTAAAAAGAATACAGAGAGATATTTTGGAAATCTTAGATTTTTTTTAGGGGGATTTCAAAATTAAAAGATATTGATATCGAATATATTTCGTAATGGCGACATAATTCGAGTAATATTACGTAATAGCGCGTAATATCCGTAATACCTGTGCAATATTGCGTAATACTGATTTCATTTTTAATTCTCTATTATAAATAAGAAAGTAATTGTATATGTTTTCATCGTATTTTATGGCTAATTTAATACATTTTGTGGTAATAAAAATTCTTTCAAAATGTTAGATAATTTTTTTATGAATTTTAAAACTTAAGTTAAAGGGGCTTTTTTAATTGAATACGTTCAATATCCTACCTATTGGAAATGGCTAGACTGCGTTACGCCATTTAATGCCAAAAATGTGATCTAGAAAGTGTAGTTAAAATCTTAATAATGTAATTTAATTTATGTGTAAAAGTATTTAAAAAATTTTTTCTTTAGTTTGAAGTAATTATTCCATTCTAAAAATAAGTCTTTATCTAAAGCAAAGTCGAGAGGTTAAAAAGTCGTGAAGTCAGGTGTACACCTTCGCTGAAATCACTTGCATTCACATGAAGTCCCCCCCCCCACTTTGTTCGTTTTCCGGAAAAAGAAATTCCGTATTTTTTTTCAACGTTAACCCGTGCCCCCGGGCTTTTAAAGTTAACATTGGGTTTTAAATGGGAAATGCTCGATTTTCAAAAAAATGGAAAAAAGAAGTACTTGTTATACATTTTTTGTCAATTAAAGTATTGTCACCTCTTGAGGAGTATTTAAGGAATAATTTCCACCCAATAGCTTTTAACTTTGACACACCTGAACCCCTTTAATTGTGCCCGGAAAATGCCCCAAAAAATACAAAATAGCAGTTTTCTATCAAATTTATGCTAAAGACGGTATTTAAAAAAAAATGTCAACATGAATTATTTTTAATCGATAAGTGACGAGTTTTAAAGTATATTTTAAATAATTTCAAATTGTTTAAACAATTATTATTTGTTTAAACAATTTTTCCCCCCTGTAAATCGTGAAAAGTTATCATCTTTCGGAATAAATCGTACAAAGTTGATGAATATCAAGAGTAGTAGTTCTTTTTTAACTTATTTTGTAATTATTTAAACAATTTTCATTTGTTTAAACAATTTTTTCCCCCTGTAAAGCGTGACAAATTATTACTTTCTGGAATTAATGACACAATTGAAGGAATTTAAGAGTAATATTTTTTTCTACAGAATATTTAGCAACTTTAAAAATAATTTTTATTTCTTTAAACAATTTTTGTTTGTTTAAAAAATGTTTTCTCTGCAAATCGAGGCAATTTATTCTTTTCAGCAATTAATGACACAATTAACGAATTTTAAGAATAATATTTTATTGCTTAAGATATTTTAAAATTATTTAAATAACTATTAATCCTTCACTTGCACCTGTTTATAGGAAAGGTGGAAATAAGTCTAGATTCTTCGAATCTCTCACACTATGTCATTAATTGCTGAAAAGAATAAATTTTCTCGATTTGTAGAGAAAAAAATTTTTAAGCAAACAAAAATTGTTTAAACAAATGAAAATTAGTTTAAAAATTGCTAAGTATTCTGTAGAAAAAAATATTACTCTTAAATTCCTTTAATTGTGTCATTAATTCCAGAAAGTAATAATTTGTCACGCTTCACAGGGGGAAAAATTGTTTAAACAAATCAAAATTGTTTAAATGATTTAAAATCATATAAAATATACTTTAAAACTCGTCGCTTAGCGATTAAAAATAATTCATGTTGAAATTTTTTTTTTAAATTCCGTCTATAGCATGAATTTTATAGAAAAATGCTATTTTGCATTTTTTGGGGCATTTTCCGGGCACAATTTAAGGGGTTCAGGTGTGTCGACATTAAAAGTTATTGGGTGGAAATTATTCCTTAAATACTCCTCAAGAGGTGACTATACTTTAATTGACAAAAAATGTATAGCAAGTACTTCTTTTTTCCATTATTTTGAAAATCGAGCTTTTCCCATTTAAGCCACATGTTAATTTCAAAAGCCCGGGGCACGGGTTAACGTTGAGAAAAAAAAAGAAAAAAAACGGAATTTCTTTTTCCGGAAAACGAACAAAATGGGGGGGTTTTAACACCAAAAATCGAAAGTTGAATTTTTACAGGTATAAATTTGGACCACCCTAGCCTACACTCCATCGGTCGAGTTGTGGACCTCTCGAGCAAAGTGTTTCAGATGGAACTTACATCTTATACAGTGAAAAAACAAATTTTTCAAACAAAAATATTTTTCTGTAATAAAACAACAATCTTTGTACTATTTATTGTAAATTTTAACACATTATAAGCTTAAATTAAGTTACTTCCAATAAAAAACAAGCTCAAAGTAAATTTTTAATAATTTATACATGAAATCTTTATTATCTGAAAAATCTGACCTAAAAATTAGGTTAGAACTCGTATTTCAATTCCATTCGTCCATTATTCATATCCTCACATGGCATCGTAAAATAATTACTTTTTTAAGAAAAACATTTTGACAAGAAGTGTGTTTTTTCACTATATTAGATGGAAATTTGATATGAAACACTTCGTTTTTGATAAAGACTTATTTTTACTATTCATTAATAATTTTTTTGATTTCCTTAAAAAAATTGTAAAAACGTTTTTATGTAAAAATTGAAATACATCTTTGAAATTCCACCTACTCTTTTTTCTCATGTACTTTAAGACTGTTACAACGATATATTTTTTCTTTTACAATTGTACTTTTTTGTTTGAAAATCAAGATTGAAATTGATTTTTTGCAAAAAAAATAAACAACTTATTTTTACAAAAATTTCTATTTCGAAAAACAATTTGAAGACAACCCCCGACACTGGACTGAAACCGTGAATTTGGTGTATATCAAATTTTTTAAAATAAATTCTCTAATTGCAGAAATCATTGAAAATTATATAAAAATATAACATTTCTTATAAAAATATAGTTTGTTCTTTTCAACATATAAAAATAAATTGGGAAAAGCTCGGTTTTCGAAAAAATGGAAAAAAGAAGTACTTGATATTAACAAATTAAAGTTTAGTCCTCTCTTAATGAATTATTTCCGCCCATTCAATTTTACTTTTGACCGCGCGCCGCCCCCCCTAATCTCCTTGCATTGTGCAGAGAAGCCCCAAAATATGCTAAATAGTCGTTTTATGCCAAATTCATGCTAAAGACGGTATTTTTTTAATTTGTTCAACGTCAATTATTTTTCTGCGATAAGTGACAAGTTTTCAAGTTTCTTGAAACTAATTTTTAATTACTCGAACGATTGTTTTAAAACATTTTCCCCCTCTAAATCGTGAAAAGCTTTTTATTTAAGATCGAAAAGAAATCTATTTTTTCATGGATAATTTTATGCGAAATGAACATGAAAAAGATTCACAATTAACAATCAGACTTCCAAACTACCTGAATGTTCGGCTCATTAGAGATGAAAAAATAAGGAGAAAAAAAGATAAAGTCAACCAAATCCAACCTCTCACTTTTCCCTTTCTCCGTCTTTTTTTATACTACTAGGGAACCAAACATGTTTCGAGGCCAGTTTAGACCCCCTCATCAGATATTATTTATAGGAAAACTACAAGATCTGATCAATAGATTCTTATGCTAGTTTAAACTCAACATAATACCTGCAATTAAAAATAGAGAAAACTCTTTAAAAAAGGTTACTTTATCTAATTTTGCATTTATTATAGTGAAAACAGTGACAGACATATAAAAATTATTCCTTATTATGAATGAAAAGTAATAATTTTAATTTAAAAAAACTTTTTTGCTGATTCCAATATTTATTTTCTTAATTAAATAAATACCCTGATATTTTTAAAAGGTTCTCCAAAAATATCAATAATATTTCCCCATTTCAATGAATTTCTTTGAAAATCATAATTTCAGGGTGCACAGTCTTTCCCTTTTTTTTCTTAGTTTCCCCTTTTTTCTTGAAATTCCCCTTTTTCCCCCGATTCTCAAAAAACTTCCCCTTTTTCCCCCTTTTTTCGAAAAATTCTCTGAAATTCGTAAGTATACGCATTATTGAATAATAATAAAAGCAAGTATAGCACTTAAATAAATTATTCATGAATAAGTAAGGTACCAATAACAATACAAAACATACAATACTTTTTGAATAAGTAATAGAAGGTGGACCCTTTATATACCTGCCTAATTAAAAAATGGAATATTTCAAATTCATCAACTGCAATGTTAAATGTTCTAACACGAACAATTTTTAATTTGAGTTTAAGAGTACTAGAGAGTAGGGTGGAGTTTAATTCGAAAACAAATCAAATCGTTGAATCTGAGGAGAAAAAAAACAACTAGGTTGGCATTCGACAAAAGTGAGAAAAAAAAATTAATCAGTAAAATTTAACGATTTCAAATTCAAAATATTTCGTATTGGTTCAAAAATTATGACGAATTTGTTATATGTTTTGCTTTTACTAGTGAACAATAATACAAAATTACGAAAAAAGAAATTTTTTGCGCAGTAAAATTTTGTTTGAAAATTTGGAGAAAACATGTTTTTTTGTATTGAGTCATATGCACACATTTAAAAAAACGTTGAATATATCAAACCTGAAATTTAATCAGCTTGAACCAAAGAAACATTTGACCACTTTGCTCTCTCGGATAAAACTTTTGTCGTGATTTAGGATTTTTGGGATTTCATTTTTTTTTTTGCGTTTTTGGAACGTTATATACGCCACGAAAAAAATGTTTGCCGCATGAATAAAAAATGTTAACATGTTTCTTTGGTTCAAGGTGAAGAAATTTCAGGTTTGAATCAATCCAAAAAACATGTTTTTATACATTTTCAAAAAATTGTAAAGGAGGCAAATTTGTTTTAATTCTTAAAATTTTTAATTGTAAATTTAAAAAACAGAACAGAAGATATTAACCGATTTCAAAAACAAATGTTATTCTTGTTTTGGATGTCGGACCGCAAATTGTTATCCCTCAGCTCAAACGATTCGATTAATTTTAACATTTTTACTTCGCTCTACTGAAGAGTGTAGTTTTAAATTTATATTGAAAGTAATAATTAGAGTAAGAAAGAAATGATAAATCCTAGAAATAAATATTTATGAGAACGATGTTAAACATATATCAAAATCGTGTATTTAACTAATTTTATTTTATTTGCGGACTTTTTTATATCACTGTGAAAGGATTACCAATGACCCGAGTATATCCAATTTTCAAAAATAAATTCTTTAATGGCAGAAATTATTGGAAAATCGTTGAAAATTATTTTAAAATATAACATTTCTTATAAAAAGATTGCTTGTTTTTTTCGACATATAAAAATAAATGTTTAGTTTTTCCCCTATTTTCCCCTTTTTCGTGATAAAATCACCCTATTTCCCCTTTTTTGAGCTTCTTTTACGTTGTGCACCCTGTAATTTTCAAAATTTGATCTATTTAAATAATTATTGAGAATTGAAAAATTATAAAGATCAACTTCCAGTGTATAAATGTATATTATTTTAAAATTCTGTTGAAAGTCACAAACACAGTCTGAAAAATCAAGGAAGTTTTATTATAATATATTTTTAAAAAATTGAAAATTAAAAGTTAATATATTAGAAATATAATCTTTTACAACAATTTAACCAAGACCCTTTCTTATACATAGCTTTTCGTATACCAGGAAAAATGATTCAACTTTCAACGAACTCATCGAACTAACCCAACCGTCGTAAAATATACACGTTACAAAAAATATCACAAACATAAGGAGAAACCCAAACTATAAGCAATTTTTCCAAAAATCATTATCAATTATTCAGAAATACTATTTCTTGGTATAAAAGGTACGGTTGATGAATGTCAAGAGAAATTGCTGTTTATTAACATATTTGTTAATTATTTAAGGAATTTCCATTTGTTTAAACCAAGTTTTCCCCTGTAAATCGTGAAAAGATATTATTTTCTGGAATCAATTACACAATTAACGAATATTAAGAGTAATCGTTTTTTGAACGATATTTGGAAATTGTTTAAACCATTTTCATTTGTTTGAATAACTTTTTCCCCTGTAAATTTTGAAAAATTACTATATTCTGGAATTTATTATGCAGTTAATGATTGCAAACTGTCTTTCACCAAAAAATATCTCGTATCATTCATTAACTGTATCATTAATTCCAGAAAATAATAAGTTTTCACGATTTAAAGAGGAAAAATTGTTTGAATAATTTCCAAATATCTTAAACAAAAAAAACATTACTCTTAAAATTCACTAATTCATCAACTCTATTATTTATCCCGCAAAACAGTAACCTTTAACGATTTACTGGAAAAAAATATTGCTTAAACACTTCCATATTTTTTCGCATCACTCTGCTGTGGCTTCACATTCAATGTCCTCATCTTTAAAATAAATGGTTTCAACCTTTTTTATAAATTATGTAAATGCATTGATATTTTGATTACATACGCAAAACATAAATTTCGATATATTAATAACAATTACCGCAAAATACAATTGGAAATGACTGTTTTCTCTTGTAATTTCCATAGTATATAGTTGTATTTTGTCTTGAATTGCTTGACAAAATTCAGCAAATATAAACTCATAAATCTTAAGTTTTTTATAGTTAAGTATTACACTGTTTTCTTTTTTGAAAATTTTCAAGCAAATTAAACCAAAATAGAACTATCTACTACGTAAATTAAAATATATAGCCCTATTATCAATCGCATTTTAAATGAATGGTTCTTTTTATATGAAAATTTATTTACGTATACATTGCCAAAATACCAAAGCATTTACATAATTATTTATTATGCACAATAAAGTAAGCTTCATCATAGTATAAGCTGTGTTTTTTGTGATGTTGTTTTAGTGAATAATTTTCAAAAATGTAGAGCTGTTTCGGCAGGGCCTTCGTAAAGTAAATGGGTAGTAGGCTCTAGGGGCTGACTATAAAATACCTTAACTACTAGCAGGAATGTTTGCATTCGTGCAATCTCTAAAATTCTTACAATATATCCAGGGCATAAGCGAATGCTCACAGTGTTAGGACACGATACTAATCTTAAGAAATAAAAGAAACTTTGTACAACTTTTTGTTCGTAACATTTTTTCGTTTGTAAATCATACCAGTTAAATTACAAATTTTTTGAATATGCCCTATTCGAACTGAATTGAAATAGAAATATATGTAATATTATAATTAATTATATATAATTAATATATTGATAAATAAATATGCATAATCTTTGTCGAAAACAGAATTTTTGTAAATCTATAAATTATGAATAGGTATAAAAAATTATTAATAATTATTTGTAAGCAGAATGCTTAATGGACATTTTTGCCCAAGTGGTACATAGGAATTTCAATAAGAACGTTAGAAACTCATAAACTTTTGCTTTCGAGAATTAACTATAAATAATTTTTCATTTACTGCAGATTTTCCAAACTTTCCTCCATTCCCCTCTTTACCCTTTTTTAAAAAGAATTCCTCTTTTTTCCTATATTTTCAAGAAAGTTCCTCTTTTTTCTCGTTTTTTAGATTAAATGAGAACTGAATAATTGATAAAACTCAATGAGAAAATCCAACTATTGTGGGTTAAAAGTTCATTCTGTTGAATTTAAAAGTCTGCTATTATATTTTTGGTTCGGAATTCATCTCTTTTGGACGAAAATTGAAGTGTTTTGATGAACACTCGTATTTTTCGATAGGAAATTAGTCCTTTTGAATTGAAAACTCATGGTTTGTTATAAAATTCGTCTTGTCTGGTTGAAAGTGAATTTTTGATAAGTGAAAAGTGTATGATTATATTTTTGGTTAAAAAATACAACTATTCGGTTGAAAATATAATTACTTTGTTAAAAAGTCATATTTTTGGTTAAAAATACAACTATTCGGTTGAAAATATAAATACTTTGTTAAAAAGTCATATTTTTGGTAAAAAATTCTACTTTTTTGTTGAACATTTGAATTTTTTTGGATAAAAAATTCGGCCTTTTGGATTGAACACTTATTTTTTAGTATAAAAGTCTTTTTTTTCTGTAATATAATTATTTTAATTTAAAAAGTTTACGATTATATTTTGGGATCAAAAGTCATCTCATTGGTTGAAGCTTCTACTATTTAGTAGAAAATTTCATTGTTTTGTTGAAAATTCAACTGTTTTGCTGAACATTCATCTTTTTTGAATGTATTTTTTTTGCGGTATATGATAAATATTTTTCATTATTCAAGCGGAATAGGCCTTAATGAAAATTATTTATTCATCTTTTTTGTTGAAAAAATTCGTGCTTTTGGATTGAAAATTCATCTTTTATGGTTGAAAGGTAATTCCTCTCAATTGAGATGTCTACTGCCATATTTATGGTCAAGAATTCATCTCTTTTGGTAAAAAAAATTCCAGTATTTGGAAAGTTATGTTTTGGGCTCAGAATTAATTTCTTTTAGTTAAAAATTCTACTATTTTGTAGAAAATTTCATTATTTTGTTGGTAATTCGAGTGTTTTATTAAACATTCGTTTTTAGGTAGAAAATTTGTTATTTTGTATTGAAAATTCATCTTTTATGGTGGAAAGTTAGTTCTTTTTATTTTAGAAAGTTTTATTTTTTTTATTTCTTAAAATTATGTTTTGGGCTCAGAATTAATTTCTTTTGGTTAAAAATTCTACTATTTTGTGGAAAATTTCATTATTTTGTTGAAAATTCCAATGTTTCATTAAACATTCGTTTTTAGATAGAAAATTTGTTCTTTTGTATTGAAAATTCATCTTTTATGGTGGAAAGTTAATTCTTCATAATGAAAAGTAAACTCTCATATTTTTCGTCCATAATTCACCTCTTTTGGTTAAAAAGTCTACTATAATATTTTGGTTCAAAATTTTACTATTAGGTGGAAAATTTCATTATTTTTTTGAAAATTCAACGGTTTTGTTAGGCGTTCATATTCCTGGATAGAAGATCCGCCCTTTTATGTTGAAAATTCATCTTTTTGTTTTGAAAATTCATCTTTTATGGTTAAAAATCTACTATTTGTTAGAAAATTGAACAGTTTTTTTTAACGTTCATCTTTTTGGATAGAAAATTCATTCTTTTGGATTGAAAATTCATCATTTGGTAGAGAAGTCATCATTTTTAGTTGAAAGTTCATCGTTCTTGGATGAATATTCAACTGCCTTCTAAAAGATTCGCCTTTTTCCCTTGAAAATTCAACTATTTGGGAGAAAAAGCAAATATTTTTGGTCGAAGTTTAATCTTTTTTGTTTGAAAATTCGATCATTTGATGAATACTTATCTTAGTAGATTCAAAAGTTCAATCATTTGGTTTAAAAAAAAAAACTTTCGTTGAAAAATCTTCTCTTTTTCTTGAAAGTTCATCTATGTAGTCGGTTATGAATACAAACTATTTGGTTGAAAATTCATCGTTTTGGATTTAAAAGTCCAATGGTTTCTGAAAAATTCGACTTTTCAGCTAGAAAACTCAATTCTTTTGTTGAAAATTCATTTTTTTAAAGATTTTATTGTTTAAATTGTTTAAAAAATGCTGAATGCCATTATTAGTCAACTCTATCATCTATTGATTTTACATTGTAGTCTGCAAAGCCTTTTTTTAAGCTGAAGTACTGTTGTCATTTCTGAGTAAAATGAAAGAATCTTTCCTGGATTGCCTGAAGGCTTCGAGGGCACTTCCGAGGGTTGTTGAGGTATACATTCACCTTTGTCTGCGTTCAAGAACCTGGACATTGGTGCTAGAGGCAGTCTGCTTGTAGTCACTTTGTAACCACGACAAGCGACTTGAAGAGTCTGAGAGATGACACTTTCGAATTTCAACCGCTCAGGGATATTTTCCCAGCATGTTATCCTTTTCTTTATACTCTCTAGTGCTTCCAAGAATGAACACTTTGTGTGGGAATATTCGATTCGAGTTTACTAACCGACAATTTAACCGTAATTTTAGAATAAACAAGCTAGTCGAGTCACTCTCTGACGAGAAAAGATAAGTGAAGGCCATTTTCGATTATCGGAAAACGTTTAGTTGGTTCGTGGAAAGACTTGAAATATAATTTTGGGCGCAGGGCTGGCTGTCGTGCAGAAAAATTACGTAGATCGTTTGCGTTAAGAAATCGCAGCAGGGAAAACGAATTTAATCGGCCGGAAGCGCCTTTGCAGAAGACGTGGAAGGCCTAATGACTGCCAGAAAATGAGTCGCTATATATATATAGCTGCATTGTTCGTTAGTCCGGAATCACTGAAGCGATGTCAAAAGAATTAAGAAATTGGATCAAAATTATTCAATAAGGAAAGCAGAGATAAAATTAATATTTCAATTTTTCCTTTTAATCAGTCCTGGCACATGATGTCTACTAAGGTGGTCCAAAAGATTAAAATTTAAAAAAAACGAAGGTTCCTTTTGAAGAAAAAAAGTAGTATAAATTTGAGCTAAAACCGATAATACCTAGTACTCCTTCATTAGCCTTGAAACTTAATACCTTTCTTATTTTTCACTTTACAAACAAATATCAAAGAAATGATTTTTTTAAATTTTTACCGAAAATTTAACGGTAAAATCAAATTTTTAGAAAAATTGATCTTAGTGGGTGTTTTTTGCAATAATAGAATTTTGTATACATTAATCAATGAATTAAAGTATTCATTTATATCGAAAATTTCTACAAAAATTCATTTACCTATAATAAAGTACCATTAAGATTAATTTTTCTGAAAATCTAATTTTACCGTTGAATTCATGGTAAAAATTCAAGGAAATAATCCTCTTGATATTTTTTTGTGAAGTCGAAAATAGAGATTAAGCTCTAAAAGCTTTAATGCCGATGGTGGAGTTACTCGATATTGTTGGTTTTATTTCAAATTTATACTGCATCATTTTTTTCTTTATGGCAATTTTTCTTCAAAAAGAAAAAATATTGATAAGAGCCCCTTCAACTTTTATTTTTTTATTTTATGCTTTTGCTATTTATGGACTACACTAGTGTCTACCTTACCGGAAAAACGTGGTTTATATGCCTGGAAAAATCTGAAAATGTCAAGGAATTTTTTTGGAGAGCGTGCTTAAGTTTTTTTTTTAATTGCAATATAAAATTGAAAAACAATGAGTCTTCGTTTGTGAAGGTAGCTTTATATTACTGTATTTAACTATTTTGTTGAAAATTATTTTTTTAAGTTTGAAATTACTTTTTTCAACTGAAAATTTAACTATTCTATTTTTGCTTTAAAGTTGATCGTTTTTATTTGAAAATTCATGTATCTGCTTGAAAAATTAGCTATTTTATTGAAAATTGGTTCTTTTTGGTAGAAAATCAATCTTCTTGGTTGAAAATTGATCTTTTTGCTTAAAAATTCGATAGTTTGTTTGCAAATTTTTCTCTCTTCTGACTCTCTCTTGAATTAAAATATTTTTTATTAAAAATTTAAATCTTTTTTGGTTGAAATATCAACAACTGCTACATTTTCCATTTAGAATTCATCTTCCTTGGAATGAGAATTTAATTACTGGGTCAAAAGCTTAACTCTTTTGTCAACAATTGATTTTCTTGGTTTGCACATCTTGACATGGGAATGCATAAGCCTTTTTGGAGAAAATATTCTAAATGTAAAAGTAAGTTATAAAGTAACCATTTCATTTTTCCTTGAAAGTTTACCTTTTTTAGTTGAAAATTCATTCATTTTTGTTCAAATCTCGTCATTTTGGCTTTGAAAATTCAGATATTTCAGTAGAAAATGTGCATTTTTGTGTTGAAATATGAAGAGTTTTGTAGAGAATTCTCTTCGTTTCGCTTCAAAATTCAACAATTTGGTTGGGAATTTGATTATTTTCTTGAAAATTGATCTTTTTTTTTTGGTTTTCAAAATTTGTGTTAAAAGTTAATATTTCGGGTTGAAAACTCGACATTTTGTTTCTCGAAAAGTCGTCTTTTTTGCTTGAGAATTTAATGTACTGCATACATTTTCTTTCCTTTATTGACTGAGAAGTGTTCTTTTTGTTGAAAATTCGTCTTTCTTGCTAGGAAATTAATCATCTAGGTTGAAGAATCATAAAATAGTAATAGCTGCCCCCCCCC